>CAJVGC010000589.1:44049454-44104556 GCA_910822075.1 Senecio squalidus | reverse complement strand
ATAATAATAATAATAATAATAATAATAATAATAATAATAATAATAATAATAATAATAATAATAATAATAATAATAATAATAATAATAATAATAATAATAATAATAATAATAATAATAATAATAATAATAATAATAATAATAATAATAATAATAAAATTTATAAAAATAAAATAATAATAATAATAATAATAATAACAATAATAATAATCGTAATAATAATCGTAATAATAATAATAATAATAATAATAATAATAATAATAATAATAATAATAATAATAATAATAATAATAATAATAATAATAATAATAATAATAATAATAATAATAATAATAATAATAATAATAATAATAATAATAATAATAATAATAATAATAATAATAATAATAATAATAATAATAATAATAATAATAATAATAATAATAATAATAATAATAATAATAATAATAATAATAATAATAATAATAATAATAATAATAATAATAATAATAATAATAATAATAATAATATAATAATAATAATAATAATAATAATAATAATAATAATAATAATAATAATAATAATAATAATAATAATAATAATAATAATAATAATAATAATAATAATAATAATAATAATAATAATAATAATAATAATAATAATAATAATAATAATAATAATAATAATAATAATAATAATAATAATAATAATAATAATAATAATAATAATAATAATAATAATAATAATAATAATAATAATAATAATAATAATAATAATAATAATAATAATAATAATAATAATAATAATAATAATAATAATAATAATAATAATAATAATAATAATAATAATAATAATAATAATAATAATAATAATAATAATAATAATAATAATAATAATAATAATAATAATAATAATAATAATAATAATAATAATAATAATAATAATAATATAATAATAATAATAATAATAATAATAATAATAATAATAATAATAATAATAATAATAATAATAATAATAATAATAATAATAATAATAATAATAATAATAATAATAATAATAATAATAATAATAATAATAATAATAATAATAATAATAATAATATTAATATTAATAATAATAATAATAATAATACTAATAATAATAATAATAAAAATAATAATAATAATAATAATAATAATAATAATAATACTAATAATAATAATAATAATAATAATAATAATAATAATAATAATAATAATAATAATAATAATAATAATAATAATAATAATAATAATAATAATAATAATAATAATAATAATAATAATAATAATAATAATAATAATAATAATAATAATAATAATAATAATAATAATAATAATAATAATAATAATAATAATAATAATAATAATAATAATAATAATAATAATAATAATAATAATAATATAATAATAATAATAATAATAATAATAATAATAATAATAATAATAATAATAATAATAATAATAATAATAATAATAATAATAATAATAATAATAATAATAATAATAATAATAATAATAATAATAATAATAATAATAATAATAATAATAATAATAATAATAATAATAATAATAATAATAATAATAATAATAATAATAATAATAATAATAATAATAATAATAATAATAATAATAATAATAATAATAATAATAATAATAATAATAATAATAATAATAATAATAATAATAATAATAATAATAATAATAATAATAATAATAATAATAATAATAATAATAATAATAATAATAATAATAATAATAATAATAATAATAATAATAATAATAATAATAATAATAATAATAATAATAATAATAATAATAATAATAATAATAATAATAATAATAATAATAATAATAATAATAATAATAATAATAATAATAATAATAATAATAATAATAATAATAATAATAATAATAATAATAATAATAATAATAATAATAATAATAATAATAATAATAATAATAATAATAATAATAATAATAATAATAATAATAATAATAATAATAATAATAATAATAATAATAATAATAATAATAATAATAATAATAATAATAATAATAATAATAATAATAATAATAATAATAATATAATAATAATAATAATAATAATAATAATAATAATAATAATAATAATAATAATAATAATAATAATAATAATAATAATAATAATAATAATAATAATAATAATAATAATAATAATAATAATAATAATAATAATAATAATAATAATAATAATAATAATAATAATAATAATAATAATAATAATAATAATAATATAATAATAATAATAATAATAATAATAATAATAATAATAATAATAATAATAATAATAATAATAATAATAATAATAATAATAATAATAATAATAATAATAATAATAATAATAATAATAATAATAATAATAATAATAATAATAATAATAATAATAATAATAATAATAATAATAATAATAATAATAATAATAATAATAATAATAATAATAATAATAATAATAATAATAATAATAATAATAATAATAATAATAATAATAATAATAATAATAATAATAATAATAATAATAATAATAATAATAATAATAATAATAATAATAATAATAATAATAATAATAATAATAATAATAATAATAATAATAATAATAATAATAATAATAATAATAATAATAATAATAATAATAATAATAATAATAATAATAATAATAATAATAATAATAATAATAATAATAATAATAATAATAATAATAATAATAATAATAATAATAATAATAATAATAATAATAATAATAATAATAATAATAATAATAATAATAATAATAATAATAATAATAATAATAATAATAATAATAATAATAATAATAATAATAATAATAATAATAATAATAATAATAATAATAATAATAATAATAATAATAATAATAATAATAATAATAATAATAATAATAATAATAATAATAATAATAATAATAATAATAATAATAATAATAATAATAATAATAATAATAATAATAATAATAATAATAATAATAATAATAATAATAATAATAATAATAATAATAATAATAATAATAATAATAATAATAATAATAATAATAATAATAATAATAATAATAATAATATATAAATACCAATCTAAAATAAATAAAAATATTATTCAATAATAATAATAATAATAATAAATAGAAACCCTATTCGTTTAGACCTGAGTTTGTTAATTGATATATTGCTAGATATATAAATAAATAAATAAATAAATAAATATCAATCTAAAATAAATAAAAATATTATTCAATAATAATAATAATAATAATAAATAGAAACCTATTCACCGAGACTTGAGTTTGTTAATCGATATATAAAAGAATATAGAGACCATGCAATACAAGGACCTAAATGGGCTATAATATGTAGTTTTGCAACAAAGTAGGCCCATTATGTTAGGTTTAATGGATTGGGCCCATGATTTTTTAAGATGGACTATATCCATAAACAGGTGAAAAATGAATGACTTCGAATTAATGGACCAAACACTTACAAAAATGTGGACTCACAAAGACACAAATACTTTCAGTCCACCCCTTAATTTGTGGATATAATTAAAATAAAGTTTAACAACAATTAGTTGTGCAATTGCTAGGCTAATTTTCTATGGACAAATATGGGAAATTAGATGGAATGACAAACTATTAACAGTTATTGTTGATGAATCTCTTCAAATGCTAACTAGTGCAAACACTAACTATATGTTATATGAAGTTAAACAAGGAATGTATTAAACAAAATTTAACAAATAAATATCATTCAAAAACTAAAGGGCTTATAGTTTGATAGTATAGAGTAATTAATTGACCTAAAGGTTTTGAGTTCAAGTTTCATACTAGAAAAAAACTAGAAAAACTATGAATATATATATATATATATATATTATATATATATATATATATATATATATATATATATATATATATATATATATATATATATATATATATATATATATATATGAGGGTTTTTGTGAAAAATCTTAAATTTATAAAAATTTAAGGAAGCATTGTTGGAGTGACATGTGACAATTTTGGAAAAAAAAATTATTTTTTATCTTTTTAATAAAAAAAATAATATATAGAAAAATAAAAAGTTATGTCGGAAACGGTTTTTTCCTACCATTTTTTCTTCTATTCGGTAAACCGAATTGTCGCTAGTATGTCGGAAAGGGTTTTTTCCAACCATTTTTATCCGACGATTAGTTTGGTTGAAAATCTATTGTCAACTTCATTAATGAAAATGTTTGACGTTGAAAGCCAAATATCTTGTAGTGGGTATACATATAAATTTCAATATTTACGAAATACATTTGGTGATTGCAAATGCAAAATTTAATTTTTTTTATCTAGCTTGGATATAAAAAAGATACTATATTTTAAGCAATTTGATAAATTAGTTAATGTTAATTGCCAAGGTAGTTTTTATAAAAGCATTGATACCATCATCCTAATATTTAAAATGACTAAAAGGACATGGGTCAATATAGTCCCTTGGATCCAAGTCTTGAAAAGGTGAAACTTTTAGGAAGGGTAAAAAGGTAAAATGGAAGAAGTTCTTGAAAGGTGGATACTAACAAGTACCAAAGCAAATTAATTTGTCTAATTTCAATAAAGTTACCTAAACTAGAACTAAAAATAAATTACAATCTACCATTTGATAGGATATTGACCTAAAATTATAGGACCATAAATCTCTCCCATTGTACTAGAGTGAAGAAAAATTGCATTGAAAAGTTGATCAAAGACTTTCTTAAGAGGACACAAACAACGCCCTAAACATGTAGGGTAAGTTTTTGCAACATTGTTTTTACTTTTTAGCAAGTATAGTTAGTGGCTAATATATAGCTTAAGAATATTTTTTGGTTAGCTAAAAATTAAAAAAAATCAAAAAAAAAAGAAAATCTTGAAACAATGTGAACCTTTTTTTATTAATTAAAATGTGACAACCTTTTTTACACATTGTTTAGCTTTTTATTATATTTTTTTCTGCACTCTTAAAACAAACAACTAATAAAATGAGTTTTCAAGTATCCAATTGAGTATTGATGTACATTAGCATCTAATATACAAATAAAATAATATTTAGATTTATAATTTGAGTAAACAGAAGTAGTGAAAAAAATATACATACTCAATTTTATCATTTAACAAATTTATGACATATTCTAATAAAGCAACTTCAATTGTCATAAATTATTTAAAACTTTTGTCAGAAAAGAAAATAATATTCTCACATCATATCATCACTCAATCTTTCTCTCTTGTATAATTGAAAAAAAAAGAACTTCATCAATCTAGTGATAAACATTCTATGAGGTCAGATGCTATGGTGTGGCTCTCATCATGATTTGGGTTTGTGGTTAAGCGATTGAACGAATACTCTCGATCCCATATGCTCTAAAAAAAATTTCTAAGTTCCGACTAACGAAAGTCTTATTTTTAATCGTATTTAAAAAAGTTTAGGATAACCAAAACATCTCAATGATTTTATGAAGAGTAACTTTATTCTGCTTTTTATTATTAGATTTCTTGAATTGTACTAAAACTCTACTTAAATTACTTTTTGATTATATTATTACAAGATCAATAAAATAAATATTTTAACCATGATTTGGGTCGAAAGACCAATTAACTTTTTTACTTTCTTGGATTTTTAAATTGACACCATTTCTGATGAAGCAACAGAAATGAAAAATTGATAATTGGGACCAAAAGCTGAATTATGAAAAGCAATTTTATAGAAACTCTTTATATGATTTTTTAGTATTTGACCTTTTTAGTTCTATTATAAAATATATAAATCAAAGTTAAAAAGAGCTTTAATCAAATGAAAACCTTAACATTAGTCGTTGTATATTTTTAAGTTTTAATAAACAAATAGTGCATGCTCTTGTAAGTGAAATAGATTATGCATATATATTACCTAACTTAACATATCCATTTTTATAAATAGATTATGCATATACTGTATAAGCGTTATAATGAAAACATTAACATGTCCATTTTATGTAAACTTAACACCATTTTATGTAATAGAACAAACCACATAACATATATTATGAATAAAACCATCATATGTTACACTAAATTCATCGTGATTCTAGGTGTGTATGAAGACCAGGAAACTGAGTTCAGTATTTTTATGTGACCGATCAAAGCCAACGGGTAGAGAAAATATCTATTATTCGTTCTCGCATTTTCTTTCACTTCTATGCTTTCACGTCGCTTTAATTTTGAATTATACCAAGTTCATATCATCCCCCTACATACAAATATGTTAATTCGTTTATACCTAACGACCGAAAGTTGATTCCAAACACTTGTCCATTTGAAAATTTACTTCGTCTCAGCTCTCAAATTTTGAGTTGGTTCAAGAATCATCTAGGTTGCCAAAAAAGTTCAAAGTTACAATTTACTAATTTGTACACATATTTCTATAGCTATACATCTAATAAGATTGTCAAACAATACGCAACGTAAACAAGTTAGAATCAAACACATAATCAATATATATTAACTAAGTTAAGAATTGAACATTTGTTGTTGATTTACCTCGTTTAGGATTTATAGTGAAATCCCTCTACAGGCTTGTACACGACACCTTTTTAGCAACAGACTTGTATGCTAGTACGCGTTATAATCACCACAACTCTTGTCTAGCTTGCTTGCTTAAACCGTATTCTCGAACTACACCTCCTAGGTATTCGAAACCCTTGTTGTTCAAACTCCAAAACAAACCGAAACCCTTGTTTGGGTGCTTGGCCGATCGACTAGAGAAAGAAGCAGAAAAATCGATTTAGTAAATAATAAACGCATAGTCGTTTCTAAATGTCAATGTGTGATTCCCCATAAGCTCCCGTATTTATAAAAACAAATTTGTTAAGACTATTTAGATATACCAATAATTTCATGCATCAAAACATCACTTAATTAGAAAAACAAAAAGAACCCAAACAAGTAATTTCTACACATATTTCTCACCATAGTTCATTAAACATTGCCAAAAAAAGAACCCAAACAAGTGACACACACCTAAAAGTTAACATAAAAGAACTTTTAAGAACCCACAAACGTTGACCAAAGTAGCTACTAGAATTACTTTGACTTTTAGTTGAGCGAGAAAGGCAGATTTATTTGCCTCTTTTCTTTTAAATAAAAATAATTTGAAAAAAGAAAAGGAAAGATTTGTGTTGGTAAAAGATAAACGACAGACGACACCAAGAAAAACAAAAAGAAATACAGAAAAGCATCCCCCATGAGTTAGACTGAGAATGACATTTTTTTTGTTAAGTCCATTTCCAACACACATCGGTCCCACAATAATTCTACCGAGACCCCACCTTCATTTTAAATTGGGGACCAAATATTGTAGCTTTCATACACTATTAGAAAAAAGAAATTCAAATTGAGTTCAAAAATGTGGGTTTTAAGTAGTTTTCCACTACTACATTTATGGTTATCTAGACCTATACATTTAGACCGGTAAAAATGTAATAGGTCTATATAATAAGTTCCGCCAAAACTAAAAGTGATAACAGGTCTTAATATGTCATGGAAACCGGTCTAAATGTGTTAAGAGGTCTAAAAAAGAAATGAGAGCACATTTATGGTTATCTAGACCCATACATTTAGACCGGTAAAAATGTAATAGGTCTATATAATAAGTTCCGCCAAAACTAAAAGTGATAACAGGTCTTAATAT
This sequence comes from Senecio squalidus, assembly GCA_910822075.1. Taxonomy (NCBI): domain Eukaryota; kingdom Viridiplantae; phylum Streptophyta; class Magnoliopsida; order Asterales; family Asteraceae; genus Senecio; species Senecio squalidus. Next base: position 44,096,824 of record CAJVGC010000589.1, on the reverse strand, counting down.
GTCATTGGAACCGGTCTAAATGTGTTAAGAGGTCTAAAAAAGAAATGAGAGCGACTAACTTTAAATGAGGGGTCTAGATAGTAATATATGAACCGGTCTAAATGTATAAAGAGGTCTAGAAAGAAAACGCAAACGACTAATTCTAAATCACCTGGTCTAGATAAGATTTTGTGGAGGTTTTTAAACGTGGCCAGTAAAATTCTCCTAAAAACTAGTTATTTTCTAACTTATATTCTCTATATCTATCATTGATTACCTTTATTCAAAAAACAAAAACAAAAACTCCATTAATGCTCTGTGAAAGTGATTCTTTATTTTGAATTCAACTACCATTTTTTCTAAGGTAATACTATTAAATACCATTTTTTATATATTTTTTTGAGATAATTATATGTTTTTAAATTCATATTTGTGTTCATATGAAAATATATTTGTTTCTCTCTGACCATGAAATTGGTTTATTTCACAGGAAAGTAAGGAAACTCGAAGAGCCATGTTGGACAAGAAATTATAAGTTATTGGATCTATTAGTTTTTGGCACTTGAGATTTCATATCAAGTAGTTAGTTTTGTTCAATTGTGTTGAATATTATGTAGTAAATACGATTGGATTATAGTTTTGTATGTACCCGGACGTGTGTTAATACTTTGAATATCTTCATAATATATTTTCGTTTCAATAATAGCACTGAATTTTTTGTTTGGGTTATAAATTCCAGATTAATGCAATCTGTGATTTTAAAAATAGATTTTAGATTTTTGAATTTATGGGACACACGTCTAAAAATAAAATATTAAGACCTGCTAAAAGAGGTCTAAAAGAAAATATCAAAGGTCTAAAAAGAATATGAATATCATTTTAAATAGGTCTAAAAGACATATTAACCGGTCTAAATGATATTCGAATGTGCGCAAAAAAATTAATAACAGGTCTAATTGATCATATCAGGACCGGTTAGAGAACCGGTCTACATTACTTTTAAGCAAGTAGACCTCTAACATGTAGACGTGTTCAAGAACCGGTCTAACAAGCCTATACAACCGGTCTACATAATACTTTTTGTAGTAGTGTTCATACACTTATTAGTAGTATAATAACATGTATATTCGAAAGAGAAAACTTACTAACAATGACAAACTATATCGGTATTGTTGTCATGAACTTATTATCATGCACATAAATAAACAAACTCTATCGCCAACAAAATGATACATATACGTTCAACAAAGTCCAGAATCACAACAACGGTATATGATAGTTGGCATAGCCCGCTGTTGCAACGTCGGGTATACCAATTCTACAATTTTATTTTTAAGTGTGTTCTACAAACCCCTCGAATTATATATTAGTTCTTTTAAAAATTCCATTAAGTGAAAATTTGTTGTCTATACATAACAACTATTTTATTTTCACTAAACAATTATGTTACTGAAATAAGTACTCAAATCCGTCCAAAAAATGACATACAATTTCTTTTAACGGATGTTAAAACATTTAATAATAAAATTATCAAAAAGATTAATTATAGTTAATAAGTGTTTTTGTTACATATTAGTACAAAGTATTAAAATTTGAGAAATGGTAAAGGTTGGCTTAATAAATTTTTAGAGTAAATTTACACATACAATTTTATCTAATGGGTTCTAAGCTTCTAATTATGATATTAAAAATTAAAAATTCATTAATAAACTTGTTAATATGGTTTATTGACTTCTAGTGACAATTTAGTAAAAGTTGCTTTTTACCATCTATTTGACATCCCAAAGTCAATAAAAAATAAATCAAAAAACACGGCTTTCTTTTTTCTTTTTAAATTAAAGGCAACCATTGACAAAACAATAAATACATTTTTATTATGCTACATTAAACACACACGATGATGAAAAATACAAACTAATGATCAAGCAACATAATCAAAATATCTAATTATTACTAGCGAATTGCCTCATTGTTCCCATGCTTGAACCATAAGATGCAAACTTCATTAGATCTTGTGGCAACAATGGCCGCCCACCTTCTCCTCCCATCCCCAAAAAGTCTCGTGTTAATCCGTTGTCGACTCCGATAAAGCCCCGTTGCATCATTTTCATTGGTGGCATTGATTCGTTTCTCGACATTATCATTTGTTGGTGGTCTAGATTGCTAGTTTGAGGACTTGAATTCGATGAATTGTTATTCATTGCAGTTGAGACTTGTAGTTGGGTTGTGATATGCGGAAGAGAAGTGATGTTGTTGTTAACTAAACTGACTGCGGTGCTTGATGTAGTCGAGGGGGAACTCATGAGCCCGAAACTTGTTCCAAAGACAGATGGATTGCTCCGGGTTGAACCCATTTGAGCCGCTTTTTGAAGAAGTGCGGTAGCGGACATGGGACCTGTGGATTCGGTTTGATGACTTTGGTTCATTGAGTATAATGAAGCTAGGGTTTCCTCTTTTGAACCTTCTGTCAATGGTGTTAATGATAAACTTGGCATTTGGTTCGAGTTTGTAAAATTTGGCATAGACGATGAACCATACACATTAACCATATCGGCTAAACCAGAAGAGCTGGATGACATATACAGATTCGAATTCATAGTCATTTGATCCATTGGAGAAAGATTAAGCTGAGAATTTGCTTGGTCTAACCAAAGTGACAATCTTGGCTTGTTTTGATCTCCAAAATCAGGACGAAAACCAGACCCAAATTGTGTGATTCCAGAAAACCCATGAGGGAAATTTGGGTTCATCACAGATTCATTCATCCCTTCGTTTTTCAAGCCGACACTATTTGGTGTCACTGAGTTGAGTCTCACACTTTCTTCAGCCAACGCATCGCAAAAAGCGCGATGCGTTATAAAACTATCCTTCCTACAAAAAATTTGTAAATAAAACGTGAGAAAAGTTAACAATCAGTTACATTTAATGCGAAAAAGCATTAAATTCTAAGCATTTATTTCAAATATGTAACAAAACAAACACTGAGATTCTCAAAACAAATTAATTCATACACACCTGGAGAAAAGTGTGCCACAGTCACATTTGTACTCTCTAGTACCACAAGTCTTGGAATGAGCTTTCCAGTCAGATTGAACCGCATATTTCTTGGAACACTTTTCACACTTCCATTTTTTCTCACCGTGTTTCCGACTAAAGTGTTTCTTGATTCCTGTTAGATCTCCGAGTGCTCGAGACGGATCGTGGTGGACACAAGTTACTTCCGGGCAAATGTAAACTTTCTTCTTGATAGGTTCTTTAGTGTTTCTTTGTTTCAGCTTCCATGGGAGATTGTGACCTCTTCTATGAAGTTGTAGGTTTTGGTCTCTTTGAAAACCTTTGTTGCATATTTCACATAAAAATCGGTTTGTTGCCATTAGTGATTTAGGTGAAAGGGCCATCACTTCAGCATCTGGATCTGTTAAACCATAATAAATCAATCAATTACTAATAATAAGCAAAATGGTGCAAAAATGAAGAAATTTGATCAATTACGTCCACACAATTATTAGTAAATTTTGTCAAATAAATTTAATTAATGTATCGATAAATAATCAAACTCCAATAAATAAATCCAACATGAATTTGGATTAACGTACACTCAAAATAGATGATACACCATTTAATCCAAAACAAAATGATTGAGTAATAAACTAATAATTATTCAATTCATAATTACAAACATTTAGATCGGTCGACTTATGGTTGAATAATCCACGTGTCATATCAAAGTATTCGATTTTGGATTTGAGACATCTAAATTATCTCAAAATTTGAAAATCTGAACACATGTGTGAACAAAATTCATCAATACATTATCTAAGTTATCTCAAAATGTGATAAATATAGTTATAGGAGTTGGATTTAGTGTGAACAAAATTCATTTACTAATTGAGGTAAAACTCATAAAATAAATTAAATTTCAAATAATCTCTTTGAATTAGATTATAGTATTATACATATGTGCATGTGAATTGAAATCTATTCATACCTGGGGTGCCTGGTAAATTTCTCTTCTTTTTGAGATTTGAGGTAGGTTTAGGGTTAGGATTAGGGTTTGGTTCAAGAGTTGGTAGTTGTGGTTGGTGGTGATGGTGATGATGATCTTGAAGTGGAATAGGAAACATTTCTCCAGACATCATGATATCCTGAGATAATCAAAATGTTTTTGTTTCCTTATTAGTCAAGATTAAGATTGAATGTTTTTGTTGTATGAAAAACAAACAAACAAACAACAACAACAAGAAGCTAAGATAGATTTAGAAAAACAAAACTAGAAAACAAAAACAAAGTAAACACAACACAGGAAAGTAGGATTTGGTTTTATGTATTAAAACAAAACTAGTTCCAAGAGAAGTATGTGTGTTTATATGTAGGATTGTGCCAAAAAAGATTACTTTTATATAAACCACAAGATAGCTGAAACAAGAAGAAGCTGAATTAACCAAACAAACAAAAAACACAATAATATATATCTAAAGAGAGACTAACTGTTTTGTTACAGACAGAAAGAGAGATCTAGTGGAGTTTACTTACAACTAAATTGTTGTTGTTGTGTTTTTTTGATGTTTGTGTTTTTATTACTAACAAAACACCAAAAAACAAGAAAACCCCAATACTCTCTATCTCTTTGTGGATGCTTAATTTGCTTACTACTCTAATTTCATCGTCTTCTATCCTTTTATCTTTAGCCCTTATTTTCAAAGTCGGTCAGCCATAGATTTAGCTTCTTGGGCCCCGCATACCCTCTCTCTCTCAATAAATATATAGATATAGAGATAATATGTATATAATATCAAGTGTGTGTGTGTGTGTGTATTGGCTGTTAGCTGCTTGTACGCAGAATGTGTAGAGTTGTGTGTCATTTGTTTTTTTTCTCATCTCAAATTCCTATTATCAACACTATGTACCTTTTTAAACATTTAATATTCGTATGTACACATATTTACATGCACAAAACTAGAGAAAGTCTAGCTATAGCTTGGGAAATGAGACTTGCTTTATTAATAAAAGACCATAAAAGGTAACACAAATTCACCTCGATAATACAATACAAGAAACAAGAATTTAATTAGAGGACATGATAGGTACAAGGTCGTTTTCTATTTTCTAGTAATTGGTAATTTACAATAGTAAACTTAAGTTTTTTTTTCTTCACATATTAAGAAGATAATAGTCTCCCATTAATTAAATAGAGATTTATGGTTCAAGTACTCGTTGATATGAAATTCATAATTTTTCGTAATTTTATAAAGAAAATGTAGACTTTAGTTAATAATGTTTCTCATAATTAAAAGAAAGTCGGTAATTTTATAAAATGCATCTAAGTAGTATTGAATTTGATTTTGTTTATAACTTAGCGAATTCAGTTACTGAATCAATTTTATGATTAAAGACTTGCTAGATTTTAAGTATTGAGAATCTTATTTTTGTGACATATATAATTAATTTCAGCATACATTTAAGTTCTCTTATGCCCCGATTTTCCTTTCTAGTTGTAATAAATAAATGAAAAATTATTGAAGACATACAGTAGGTTAAAAATGTCAGCATCACATTATTCTTACAATTAAAAAACCATATAGTATTTTGAAAAATGGTATGAATCCAAAATTTGTGTATCAACCCTACATAAAAATATTAAAGAGTCCATCCCTAAAATCTTTATATTCAAAGATTGAATTCTTGTATATAAGAATTTTCAACTTCTAATAGTCACTTAATATCTCTAGGTACTTAGCTATTGACTAAGTTGCTAAATGTTCTTATTTTAAAATGGAAAGAAAGTGTTTTCTTTCAAGCCAAAATAGTTGAGTAATTCAGAATTTATTAGGATTTATTGGGTTTTAGATTAATTTGGAATATTATTGATAATAAAACAAGTTAATAATACAAATAATGAGTAAAATAATTAGAGATATGCAAGTTTTGAAAACCGAAGTCAAACTTAAAGTTCTGCATGGGAACCCTAATATAATCAAAAACAAAAAAGTTAAAGTTGAGTTTTGATGAAAAGTAAAGTAAAAAAAAAACTTATTTTACTTCCCATCCATGCAATTTCATTAAAATATTCTTAAAATGGGGTTCAAATAAGGAAAAGAAAAGGTAAAATAATTGATGGGATGTTAACTTTTTACATTGATTTGATAAAAGTGAAATGCCTTTATAAAAATGATTACAACATAATTAAAGATTGGACATATCTTTGTAATAGTATTTAGCTAGCTAGGGTTTCTTTGAAGGTCCCAAGAAGAGAGAGAGATGAGATTGAATCCGTGATACCTGATTGTGGGGTCTCCAATGGCTTCTTTTGGTCTGTAGATCTGATGATACCATTCGACTCCATTCATTTTTTTATCTTCTTAAAGTTATCTTTATGCATGCATGCCCATCTGGTTTGATGTGATGATGGATGCATGATATGTCATCATGTAACAGGCTCCTCTCTCGACTGCATTTCTTTTTCTTTCCCTACTATACACATTATTTTTAGGTTACTTGTTTAACCTCTTAATTCATAAACATCGACAAACCATATGTCAAAAAATATTATGGTTTTGCTAGATAAATGTTCTCGATGTTACATATGTATTTGTACCAAATGTTAAGTCTACTATAATATGTACGTAACATCGAGAACATTTAACATCGAGAACATTTAACGTCTTAGTGGAAAAACATGTTATTGTTCTACCAATATTTTCGAAAACAATTACACAAAAATTAATGTTACTCCCTTTTAGAGATGGCAATCAATGTAGTGGGTCATTTCAGAGATCGAATTGGTCATTCTTTCATTTTTTTTTTAACATTCATAGTTATGGTAAATGCATTCAATGCATCAAGTCACATGTCATATTTGAATTAACTCATTTCTATACATTTAATGCTCGTTCATGATTGACATACTTCAGGTTATTTATTCTTTAGTAATTTTACCAAAATCACATGTTGTAGGTACCCAAATATCACACATTATACTTTGTTGTCGGGTCTATCCCCCTCATCTGTTTCCCGCTTTCAATAACCTTTGACGTTCAAATTGAATGTACATTGTTGTAAGTCTTCTAAATATTGGAAAAATATTTGTTAAATTCTTAACTACAAAAATTAAAGTGTTATTTTGGGAAGACATCAATTGATGTTTGTTATAAATATAAAAATTTGGCAATCATAAATACTTGTTCTTTATAGTTAATAACTTTTTGAGACTGACTATCAATTTGGACATGTGTTTGTACATGGATCTATATCTTATTAGAATACGACTTTTATACTGGTAGAACAATAACATGAGATATTAACATGATTAAGAGGATTCAAGTCCAAATGTCCCTTTATCTTTATTTTGTAAAACAACATTTACTCTTCAATATCTATTTCTAAGAAAATCTAATGAAACCGAACAAACACTTAAAATATGTTGCAATTTAATTTTAGTCCCAATTCTCCTAGTGTTTGGTAATTCGGATTTACCCTTGTATTATGCGTACATGACAATGCATTCTTGCCACATTGTTTAAAATTGAAAGTTTGGAAATCATTATTTAGTTATATTTTACTACCCGGCAATTAGTTTGACTAGTAAACCGCCCCGAGATAACTTGAACACACAAGTTTAGTCTTAAACATGGCACACGGTTCTCTCAGATTTTCATCTAAAGTTTGTCAATAACACGCTACGACTCACCGATCCGATCCAAAATTCAAATCATTGATGGCAATATATCAGATATAGATTAGATGTAGTCAATCCATATCTTGAATTGTGAATTTTTTTTTCTTCGTCCATATTTATATGTATTTTATTATAGTTCATTCATATGAATTGATTTACCAATCATCTAAATTCGTTATCTATCTATTTACTTTATCCATATCCATCAATAATACATCGAATTGGATGGATAGCCATTTTATTGGATGACAATTATCATTCCTCCAATCCTATGTTAGTATTATTTAGATATTTTACGATTATACTTCTCAAATTAGTGATGGATTGGATAGATTTAAACTAGTTTGCAAGGTGATATCTGTAACTTTGGTGTAGTGGTGACTAATAATGTTCGAGTGAATATATTCAAACCAGTGTAGTGGTCTCTAACTTGATCAGCGGGAGAGCTAATTTAGCGAGTGACCAAAATGATCGAGTGAATTTGATGAAAAATTCAGCTAGTGTTCGAGTTGATCATGATCAACTTGCCACTTTGTGAGTTGGTCCTAATTATGTATTGGAGTGACTCACTTTGGTCAATGAGTCAATTTTGTTCAGCAATATACTCTTTTTTTTCTATTAGTAAATTTGTACAGTAAGTAGGATAAGTAACTACAATAATCAATCATATGTCAAATCCTATAATTATATTTAACTTCTAGAAACATTTTGTCATTCACTTCCATATCTTTTGGCAAATATGTAACTTAACTAACTAACTTAACTATTTTTTCTTATACCAAAGTTAAATTAGTAATACTCATATAATAAAAGGTCAAATTACTTCTTTTGTAAAGTGTTTTACGATACGATTAAGAGGATTAAGCCTTTGAATGATTACCCTATTCACTTCCTTGTCTAACATCTTTGTCATTCCAAACACAAAGACGCTAGATAATCCCAACTTCGTTACGTTCAGCTGAATCATTACCATTCTCCGATAATTTTGCAATAACACGGACATAAGACTATGTTTAGTAAATATTTAGATTTAAATGTACATAATTAAACATAAGTGAAACATTGATTTATATGTTTTTTCTAAAAGACCGGAGATGATGATGATGATGATGATGGATCATAAATCTTACAGAGAGGTGCACAGTAAGAAACATGCAGCCCCACTCTGTAGTAGGTCTGCAGTCTGCACGGTTGGATGTTTGGGTTGGTACCGCCTGATCCGTCGACCACGTCAGCTTGAATGGTCAATGCGGCCCATCAACCTCTTGCATCAGATGATTGTACCTTTTGCAGTCCTTGTTGTTTTCTTCTTTGCGTATTTAACTATTTTTTGTGTTTTAGAATACAGTCACAATCCAATCTGTTATATTATGAGAAGACCCAACAAAATGACAATTTATCAGATAATTTTGAACTTATCCCAAAATGTGAAAGTTGTAACGTTCTATTCTATTTTTGAATATATATTATACACTCAAATATAGTCAGGAAAAGAAAACTAAATATACATGTGCACCAAATTTAGCTTATCTTATTATGTTTATGTGTCGAAAACAAGACTAAAACCAAAAATTCATGAAACATATGATCGAAAACCGGACCATTAATATCCTGCTTTGGACTTGACCAAAAGGAAAACCGAAATTTCATAATTTTATAAACTGTAAACCGAACCGATTGTCATCGATTTGACCGATTTTAGTCTGGTTTTATTTCGGTTGGTCCAGACTCTCCATTTTGCTCACCCCTAGTATCAGGCCCGGCCCTGACATTTTGGAGGCCCGGTGCAAAAAAATAAAAGAGTCCCTATAAAATTTATAATAAATACTTTTAATTATAATAAACAGGAGTTACATTATTATTTTCTAAACATCGATCTTCTATCATTTTTTGAAGCAAATTCATCTATTATACGTACCTGAAATTGAAAGTATGTGGTGTGATTTTTTCAAAGACATAGGTAGATTAATTTATAGCTATCTAATCAATTAATCATTTTTTTCTTCCACCGATGTGGGACAAAAGTAAAAATTTAAACTCAAGTATGTGGTGTGATTTTTTCAAAGACATAGGTAGGTTAATTTATAGCTATCTAATCAATTAATCATTTTTTTTCTTCCACCGATGTGGGACAAAAATAAAAATTTAAACTCTTCTTTTTCTTGTGACTCAAATTTGGGACAAAGATAATTTGTAAGTTTGTACAAAATAAAAAACAATTCTTTTTTTATATCGGAGGCCCCTAAAAATCGGAGGCCTCTAATAATAATCAAATACATACCTGAAATTGAAAGTATGTGCTGTAATTTTTTCGAAGGCATAGGTAAGTTAATTTATAGCTATCTAATCAATTAATTATTTTCTTTTTCCACCGATGTGGGACAAAAGAAAAAACTAAACTCTTCTTTTTCTTCTAACTTAAATGAACTTAAATGTGGGACAAAGAAAAACAATTTTTTTCTTAAATCGGAGGCCCCTAAAAATCGGAGGCCCCGTGCGACCGCACGACCAGCACACCCCCAGGGCCGCCACTGCCTAGTATCATCTATAGTAATGTAGTCATTCTAGGTTTGTTTTGCTAGTTTCTAGCTCAAGGAGTTTCGATTTAGGGTTTTTTGGTTTTCTTGCGTAATATATATATTTGTAATTCTAGTTTTTTGCTAGATTTTCAGTTAAATACTATTTGCTGTTAAAAAGAAAGATCCTTATATTTATTCAAATATGAACTAACATCATTGTATTTTATTAATTTGATTTTCTAGCTTTCAAATAAATACAATTATTATCTTCAGACACATAAATATATAGATATATTTTTAAACATCTAGAATACGTCCATCTTGTTCCTTTAACTTTATAAAGTATGTTTGACATTTTAGAAATCATCAATTCTTTAATAATAATATAGTTTTGCATAACTTTATAAAAGGGTGAGAAGTTATATATATATATATATATATATATCCAATTAAAAATGAGTAAAAACAAACTTCTATCATTTCAATGTCAATATAAAATAAGAAAAAGGTTGCATATTGTGAATATCAATATAAAAAACTATATATTTCCTTATGATCAAAGATCAAAAGAAATATTTGAAAATGGTTATGGCCTTTAACATTTTAGGTTAATTTTCAGATAATAACATTGGATGTTAAAATCAAATACATTTAAGTTCTATTTTTCTTTTTTTCAACGACAAAAAGAAATCGATAATAACAATCAAAAACTTAGTAATAAACGTCAATTACAAAGAGTTTAAGAGGATTGAGGTAGGGTCCCAAACGAAAATCAATCTTTTTAAATTTTTAATGACTCTACTTTTATATCGGTAAGTGACAAGTTTATGTTTGTAAAATGACCCTTAATATTGTCATTTTTTAGGAAATTCTATGCTAGATTTTATCATATTAGTTAAAGAAATTATGAAGAATGATATGTGGCATGTGGTTTGGACTACAATTTCCTCATGGCTGACTTCAGTGGTCCTATCTCCCAACCTCTCCTCATAATCTTGAATTTATATTCAGAAATATTACAATTATATTATGAAATTATCAACTGCTTTTGTCTCTATATGTTTGAATCTAGTTACCAAATCTATTCTCCAAAAAAAAAGAATATCATTTTAACAGCTATTTTTATAAAAAAATTTAAAATGAAATATAATAAAAGCCATTCCTTTTTGCCATTAATCACTAACTTTATTATTTTGACTAAATTATCCTTTCTATTTAAAGCTTCATTAAATCTTTTATCCTTCAACAAACTTCTTTGTTTCATCTCTTTAATATTTCCTTAAGAAATGTATGTTATCTTTCATTTTCTCTTTTACAATATCTGATTTTATTGGTAGCTTTTCTTTCACAAAGTTTACACAAACTTTGGTTTTATATATACTTCATAACCACCAACTTTATTTCACCAAAGTCCTTCACCCAAATGATGACATGCAACACCATAATTTCATAATTATTAGAGCCACTTTAATTACTTATTTCACTATATGTGTGACATGTTGGATTAAATATGATTGGTTCATGTAAATTTAACATACCTCCTGCAGATGATCCGGAGATGTTGTTGAATAGATTAGCCATCGATGATTCCCAAATTGAGATGATCGTGTTAGGATGGAGAATTAGAGAGAAAACACTATGGTGATAATGGAATTGACCAACCCTTATTTGGGTTTATGTTAGTCCTTATATAGATACTCAAGTTAGGAGTATTTATTATTTAGTCCCTGGTGTTTAACAAGTGTTTATATTTAAGCTCTCATAGTTCCGATCACCTAATGGGAAATCTATAGTGTCGGTAAGGTAAATACGTCCATCGAATATTTACTAGACACAGATTTCAGTTAGTGTCAGTCATCATATCAGTAAGGATAAATGATCAATGAGGGTCACAAATAATATGGGTCCAACATTCTCCCACTTGACCGAGTAGATCATTTATCTATGAGTATTGATAAGTCCGTACGAGATAATACTCATTTTGTTTAAAACCGAAATCATAGTTGATAAGTACAGTCGTAGAGAAGAACATCTACTCAGGACCCCCAGTAGTCAAACTATGACTCAAATTCAAAACTGAATAAGCAATGATAGACCAACTAAGACAAATTTTGTTATAATAATGTCCAACACAGTTATGCGCATAAGGTGTAAATAATAGACAAACAAAATCTGAATAAGGAGGAAAATTTTCATTAATAAATAATAATGACCAATAAGTACAACAATGCTATTAAATTAAGTCTTTTGTAAGCCCCATATTCGACACGTGTCCTACGAATATATTAGGAGGAAGACCTTTGGTCATCGGATCCGCTAGCATGTCATGTGTACTTATGTACTCAACACAAAGAACATTTTCCTCAACCCGTTCGCGTACAAACAGATACTTTGTGTCGAGATACAGCCCAGCGCCAGTCGAACTGTTACTGTTCGAGAAAGTTACAGCAGCTGAGTTATCACAGTAAAGCTTCAATGGTCTAGAGATTGAGTTGACGAGTTTGAGTCCACTGATCAGGTTCCTTAACAACATCCCATGACAGGTTGCATTATAAACGGCAACATATTCAGCCATCATAGTAGATGTTGTGGTCAGTTTCTGTTGATGACTCCGCCAAGAGATTGGTCCGCCAGCTAACATGAAAATATACCCAGAAGTAGATTTATGGTCTTCTTTGCATTTAGCAAAGTCAGAATCAGAATAACCTACTACTTCCAAGTTGTCACTTCTTCTATAAGTTAATTTGTAGTCTTTGGTCCCTTTCAGATATCGTAGAACCTTTTTAGCCGCTTTCCAGTGTGCTAATCCGGGGTTAGATAAGTAACGCCCCAGCATACCAGCGATGTAAGCGATATCCGGTCGAGTACAGACCTGAGCGTACATAATGCTCCCAACTACAGATGAGTAAGGTATCATCCTCATTTCAGCCTTCTCAGTTTCAGTGCTCGGAGTTTGATGAGGTCCAAATACGTCCCCTTTAACTACCGGAGCCACAATGGGTGTGCAGTGCTGCATGTTATAGCGTTCTAGAATACGGTCAATATAAGCCCTTTGGGAAAGACCTAGAACACCATTACGTCTATCTCGATTTATTTCGATACCTAAAACATAAGAGGCATCACCGAGATCTTTCATGTCGAAATTATGCGAAAGCATTCGCTTCGACTCATGTAGCAGATCCAAGTTGTTACTTGCAAGCAGAATATCATCCACATACAAAACAAGGATAATAAAGTTACTCCCACTTATCTTGAGATAGGTGTATTGATCCACATGATTCTTTAGGAAGCCATCAGATTTCACGACTTCATCAAATTTAAGGTACCATTGTCGTGATGCTTGTTTCAACCCATATATCGATTTATTCAACTTGCAGACCATGTGCTCTTTACCTTCTGGAATAAATCCTTCAGGTTGCCGCATGTATACGTCTTCTTGCAAGTCACCATTTAGGAAAGCGGTCTTGACATCCATCTGATGTAACTCTAAATCATAATGAGCTACGAGTGCCATGACGATCCTTAGGGAATCTTTACGAGAGACAGGGGAAAAGGTCTCTTGATAATCAATTCCTTCCTTTTGAGTAAAGCCTTTTGCAACCAGTCTGGCCTTATAGCGTTCGACGTTTCCATTCGGGTCTAATTTGGTTTTGAACACCCATTTACATCCAATTACTTTGGATCCTTTAGTGAGTGGAACCAATACCCAAACGCCATTACGCTCCATGGAATTGAGCTCTTCAATCATGGCTTCAATCCATTTAGCGGCCTGATCACTATTAATAGCTTCTCGGTAAGAGGTTGGATCAGTAAGTTTCCCAATGTTTTCGACTTCAGCCAGATAAGTTTCGAAATCATCAAAATTAGTGTTTCTGCGAGCCCTTGATGATCTCCTGAGCTGAATTACTGGTTCTTCAGGAACAAGCGGTTCTTCGGCGTTTAGATTAGGAGGCATAGGAGGTTCAACCGGTTCATTAGGAGATCCAGGTATATCGGGAGCAGCGTTGGGTACAAGAGGAGTTATCGGAGGAATCATAATAACCGACAAGTGGTTTCCCCCCGCTTCTTGTACTTCTTGCAAATCTAAATCAGGATTTGTCGTGCTCCCACTGATCTCTGAATTTTCGAGGAAAGTGGCATGTTGCGTATCTATGATGCGGGTAGAGTGAGAAGGACAGTAAAACCGATAACCTTTTGAGTTCTCGGGATAACCAATAAAGAAACATGTAAGGGTTTTAGAATCCAGTTTCTTTAAGTGAGGGTTATAGACTTTTGCTTCGGCAGGACAGCCCCATACTTTCATATATTTTAGACTCGGTTTCCTACCTGTCCAGATCTCATAAGGAGTTTTAGGGACAGATTTTGATGGAACCCTATTGAGTATATGAACAGCTGTTTTTAAGGACTCAGTCCAAAGAAATTTGGGTAGGTTATTGTTGGCGAGCATACTTCTCACCATGTCCATTAAAGTTCGGTTTCTCCTTTCAGCAACACCATTCTGTTGAGGAGAACCTGGCATGGTGTATTGGTTAATTATGCCCTGTTCCTTGCAAAAATTATAGAAAGGACCAGGAGCTTGACCAATATCAGTATGTTTACCGTAATACTCACCTCCCCTATCTGATCGGACAACTTTTATCTTATGATCAAGTTGGTTTTCAACCAAAGTTTTATAATCGACAAAAGTTTGTAAGGATTCAGATTTTTCTTTAATCAGATAAGGTGCATATAACGTGAATAATCGTCAATGAATGTAATAAATGATGTATGTCCTGTTATTGATGCGGGATAGGGGCCACTAATATCAGTATGAATTATTTCCAACAAGTTGGAACATCTGGTGGCTCCTTTCTTATTCCCTTTAGCCATTTTGCCTTTAAGGCATTGAATACATGTTTCAAAATCACTAAAATCAAGAGATGGTAATATTCCTTCTTTTACGAGTCGTGTCATGCGATCTCGTGAGATGTGGCCGAGACGTTTATGCCACAATGTGGAGGAATTCTCTGCTTGTTTAGGTGATTTTGTCTTTGTTTTAGTTATGTCATCAATATTAAGAGACAACAAAGACTGTGAGAAATTATGATCTAGTTCTAGTTTATACAGTAATCCATCCAAAAAACCACAACCAAATAATTCATTATTAAGAGTAAAAGTGATCCTGCCACAACCATGAGTAATTACATAACCTTCAAGATCAAGTCTAGATATAGATACAAGGTTCCGAGTAATTCTCGGTACATATAAGGTATCTATTAATCTAATGCACTTTCCGGTATTCATATGTAAATTTAAAGTCCCCATGGCTTCGACATCTAAGAGATCACCATTTCCAACTCTAAGCTTTCTTTGGTCCTTTTGTAGCTTCTGGATTGTAAGGAATCCCTGTAAGGAATTGGTCACATGGTCCATAGAACCAGAGTCACCCCACCATGTATTAAATGGAACATCAGTAGTAAAGGAATCAAATATTACGTAAAGAATGTTACCTTTCTTAGCTAGCCATTCCTTGAATTTAGAGCAATCTTTCTGTCTGTGCCCTTTGGAGCGACAGAATGGGCAGTTAGTATTGCTTGTCGAGGATTTAGGGCCAGAGGTAGAAGCACCATGATTTTGGACTTTATTTTCAGTCTTGTTACTGTAGTTACCTTTCCTCTTCTTGGGGTTTGAAGTGGTAGTAAGGTGAACAGCAGCTTCAGGTTGAATGTGCTTAAGACGATCTTCCTCTTGAACGCACATAGCAATCAGTTCACTTATCGACCATTTATCTTTCATTGCGTTATAATTCACTTTGAAAGTGTCGAACCGAGCAGGCAAGGAAGTCATTATGAAATGCACAAGAAAGCCATATGAGACTTCCATTTGCAAATTCTTAAGCTTGTGAGACATGTCAACCATCTTCATTATGTGTTCACGGACACCGTTAGAACCCTCATATTTAAGAGTCAGCATCTGTAGCATTAAACTACTCGCAGTTGCCTTAGACGATCCCTTAAAGTGATCCTCAACAGATGTGAGGTAAGTTTTCACTTTGTCATTATCAGGGATAGCTCCTCGGATGCTGGGATGAATTGAGTTCTTGACCATCATTAGGGACAGCCGATTCGCCCTTTCCCACTTATCAAAGTCCGCTTTCTGAGTAGCAGTAGACTCAGCAGTAATAGCAGCGGGTTCATCATGGCGAATAGCATAGTCCATGTCGAGCATTCCCAGAGTTAGGTAAAGTTGCTCCTTCCAAGAAGTGAAATTAGCACCAGTAAGTGCCTCAATGCCGAAGTTTGGTACTGTAGTGGAGAATAAGGAGGATTTAGATTTATGATACGAGTTATAGAAGATTTTATAGTGACAGAGTTAGCTATATAAGGCAGACTAAGTAATGTCCCTTAAGATAATAGAACTAGAGTAATGTCTAAAATAAGTAGACCTAATAGTAATGTTCCTGAGACTAAGACCATATAAGTAATGAAGCTAGTGATAGGTAAGCCTATTAAAAAACACCAAAATAATAAGCTAAAGTAAGGCTCTACTTAGATGTTACATCACCTTTGGGCAGAAATAACTAATATCTAAGTAAAATTATGAGCATAAGGTTTATGCAACACTACGTTTGTCTTTTGACCTTTGGGCAACAAAATAGAACGTCGTGTTTTAAGGCATAATAAGATTCCTTTTAAGCACAGAAGTATATTAAATCACCTTTGGGCAGAATTAAGGTCACATATAAATAAGGTGACTAAATAAGGTGACCACGACAAATAAGGCAGGGGTCAAGGGGGCTGCGCCCCCTTGCGGGGTCAAGGGGCAGCGCCCTTTGCGGGGTCTGTAGTCATCCGTACGGATGAGATTATATTCGTACGGATGAGTATTGATTCGTACGGATGTAAGTCCAGGTTCGTGCGGATGTAAGCCTAGGTTCGTACGGATGTAAGGTTTAAGTTCGTACGGATGTAAGCCTAGGTTCGCACGTATTTAGCCCAGATTCGTACGGATCAACAGTTACGTTCGTGCGTATGAACAAATCAGATTCGTACTAATGAACAAGTCAGGTTCGTACGAATAGGACTTCATCCGTACGAACGAGCAAATCAGGTTCGTACGAATGAGCCTTCATTCGCACGAACGAAGTTCGTCGAAATTAGGGTTGCAGTCCAGCCGCCACAGTCTCAAAAAACCCCATTTTTCGCCCAAAAATCAAAATCCGCCGGCCAAATAAGTTGCAGAATCAATAATAGCAATAGCCAAGCGATAAATAAACATGAACCAATGGATAATCACGAGCCATTGGCTCTGATACCACATGTTGGATTAAATATGATTGGTTCATGTAAATTTAACATACCTCCTGCAGATGATCCGGAGATGTTGTTGAATAGATTAGCCATCGATGATTCCCAAATTGAGATGATCGTGTTAGGATGGAGAATTAGAGAGAAAACACTATGGTGATAATGGAATTGACCAACCCTTATTTGGGTTTATGTTAGTCCTTATATAGATACTCAAGTTAGGAGTATTTATTATTTAGTCCCTGGTGTTTAACAAGTGTTTATATTTAAGCTCTCATAGTTCCGATCACCTAATGGGAAATCTATAGTGTCGGTAAGGTAAATACGTCCATCGAATATTTACTAGACACAGATTTCAGTTAGTGTCAGTCATCATATCAGTAAGGATAAATGATCAATGAGGATCACAAATAATATGGTCCAACATGACATACTATTGACCTTCTTAATTAAAATGAATAATTTTAATCAAACTGTATACAATTTATTCAAAAATCAAACAGTATGCAGTTTCATATAATAAAAATCAAACTCTGTATGACATATGATCAACCTTCTTCTTAATTAAAATGAATAATAAAAATCAAACTGGTTATGAGTCAAGATCTTTAATTTAAGTACCCAAATACCATCACTTCCCTTTCGACCTATAATTCTGAGCGGGCAGTCTACCATCCGTGATGTCGTGCTCTTTTCTCGCTTATCTCTTATACACTTTGAATCCCGATAAATACCGTCTCGATCACATTGCAAAGTGACAAACTTGTCTTTTCTTGAATTACAAATAGATATTCCATATGCTATAGTATAATAAAATTCTCGCACAGTTTTTAGTAACTCGTCACAAGTTTCAAATTTGGACTCATCTAAATAGAGAAGTTCCTCATTTCTAGTTGACGGGCTTGACGAGTCAATCGTATTAACCTGTTGAGTGAATAATAACATCAGATTAACAAATAAATACAAATGAAAACAAACAAGTTGAAAAAGGGAATACCAATTAAACAAATTAACTTAGTCATTCTAGGCAAAAACTAGCTTAATCAACCTACATGAAAACATGCATACACACACGACTCGAAACAAAACATATAAAGTGAATTTCTTTCTCAAATATATAGACCATGTGTGTTTATAATTTAACTCGTACAATCTTGAAAAATGGATGTGAGATGTAGATTGAGATTCCTAATGACGATGAAGATTTTTAATAGCGGTGGCAATGGTTGTAAATAAGATGATCTTTTACTCAGAAATTAGGGTTAAGTAATTTATTAAGAATTAATCACTATGAAAATAACAATGAGCATAAAAAAGGATTTATTTAAGAAAGGATAAATTAGTCAAAAACAATAAAATTAGTAGTGTATTGCAAAAAAGAAGTGGTGTATAAATCTCCTCTCATTATAAAATATATTTGAGCTTTTATCATTGAATAGAACAAAACATAATATTCTAGTTTAGGAGAAAACGTGGTTATAGCGAAAAATGTCATTCTTCCATAACCAATGTTTTAATAACGACATATTTTTTTTGGTTCAGTTTGAATAGTATCTATAGTTCTTTGAATATGTTTATATGATTGTCTATAATTAATTAATGAATTATTTCGACAAGTGTACCCGGAAGCCATTCTGGTAATGTGTATCAATCATGCTACTTTTTTTTTAATTGAAAAATGATTATAATTATGTGTGAATGTATGGATGCAAATGGATATTGAAATCTCCTTTTCTTTGTTGTTACTAGTTAATAAGGATAAGGATAAGGATGATGATAAGGAGGAGATGATTGTGTTTTAACGTAAATGATACACTACAAGCAATTCTAATACCTTGTTTATTTAAATTTCTAGATTCGTAAATGGTTTAGCCTAAAGTTGATGTTCAAAGAGTCTAGTATTGTGTTAGATAAAAGTGTATAATGGTTAGATTGAAACTTATCTAAAATGCATAACTATATTCCATGACAATTACATGTGGATCTAAGTTTGATTCCAAATCCAAGTACAAAACCTAACAACACTATCACCAAAGTCTAATTTGTGTCATACTCACACAAATAGATATAGTCCAAACTCTAGTGAATAACTTATGTCGGAAACTTTCGATATAAATCTCAGAGGGGACATCCAACTTAACTAAACAATTTCTATAAAAATGCGTAACTCGGATAGTAACCGGCCTTCACAATAACTTGAACAATCTGAAAGAAAGGGTACATATGATATTGCTCCCAACCAAATATATCCATTAGAAGGACACCTAAAAGCTATGAGACTAATGATAGTCTTGGGTAAATGATAAACATGTATGGTCTGTGTGCATTATATGAAATGATTATATCTGGTTGTCTACAACATGGACATTGGTTTAACAAACACGATAAGTACAAGCCGTTGTGCCATACTACTAAGTGTGCGTCATCTATCGTAGCAAAATTATGCTCTCGGATAGCCTCCTATCATATCTTGATACTCTAAGTTTCATATAGATTGTCTTGTCGTAGAGGGTATAGGTATACTATACATCTAATCAGATTGTCAAACAACATACAGCGAAAGAAAGTTAAAATCAAACACATAATCAATATTAACTAAGTTAAGAATTGTACATTTGTTGTCGATTTACCTTGTTTATGATTTATAGTGAAATCCCTCTATAAGCTTATACACGACACTTTCTTTAGCAACAGACTTGTATGCTGGTACACATTTATAATCACCACAACTCTTGTCTAGCTTGCTTGCTTAAATCGTATGCTCGAATTACGCCTCCTAGGTGTTCGAAACCTTAATTCGAAACACAACAAACCGAAAAACACTTTGGATTTGTTGAAATCGATTTGGCTAGAGAAAGCCAATAGAAATCGATTACTAGGTGAAACCTAATTCGATTTGTTATCTATAAAAATAAGGGATTTGATGTTCTTTATATAGCCAAACAATGCGTTGGAATACACCTTGTATTATAATTAAGAAACCTCCATAATTACATAATACATTATCTCATTTATTAATTATTACAATTAACTCATTTAAATAATAAGGGTTTTTCTAACGTGTGCCCTAAGGGCACACGTTAAGTAGAGAATATTCTCCTCGAAAATTGAAAAAGCAGGGAATATTCTCCTCGAAAATTGAAAAAGTATGAAATATTCTTTTCGAAAATTGAAAAAGTATGGAATATTCCCTGCTTTTTCAATTTTCGAGGAGAATATTCTCTACTTAACGTGTGCCCTTGGGGCACACGTTAGAAAAACCCAAATAATAATTAGTAAATAATAAACGTATAGTCATTTCAAAATGTTAATGTGTACAACTTGATAGACTCATGCATTTACGGACACGTTTACTAAAACTATTCAAATAACAACGAGGGGTATAGGTTTACCCACTTGATTAACATTTTCATCTATTTTGACATGTACCTTAATAAGATAGGATACCATCAATCATCAATCATCTGGTTTAGTGACATAGAGATAGTAGTAGTTTTTTTTATGAGTTTTTAGTGATAAAGATTTATAGTTGCTAATACATACTATGAATATGTTTTTTAGAATGACAATTTTATATCCACAAAAAATCCATACATATTTACAAGTTTTAGACGATGGACTAGATCAACAACTTATAGGTGACTCACACCTCGAATCTGAAGATCACTTGTTCATCACTTATCCGGTTGTAGTTAAGGCTTGGAAGGGGATCCTCAAATGGTGGAAATTGACGATCCTTTTACTGAAGGTTACTAAAGAATAGCAATATAAAGATAAAATTGAGTTTAATTCAACAGTTAATTAAAAGTTCAACAGGTAAAACGATCATGAAATCTATTACTCAAAACCATATATAGTCAGTTAGCTTTTGTCATTTAACTAGAAAAGTTATTCAAGTACTATGTGCATGGTCTACTTTCGTATACGTTTTCTTATGTTTATATCTTTTTAATAAAATAAATAAGGGTTTTTCTAACTTGTGTCCTAGGGGCACATGTTAACACCATTTTTAAATATTAAAAATACAATCAAAAGTATCAAAAAGTACCATTTTTTTTATTGATTTCTTAACTTTTGATACTTTTGATTGTACTTTTAATATTTAAAAATGGTGTTAACATATGCCAATAGGGCACAAGTTAGAAAAACCCAATAAATAAATATTTAAAGAAAAACCACTTATTTGTCCGACAATATAAGACATCACTTCCATCCATTTGCTCCGTTGATTTGTGATCTTTTATTCCGTAGATAAAATTCTATATAATTCTCCCTAATTAATTTATAAGCTGTCTATATTTAGAATAATTATTTAATTAGATATAATAAATCCAAAATAACCATGTTTTGTCTTCTTCTAATGCGTAGCCAGGAACGTATTTGTGGATGGACCAAAATAATCTATCGATCCTAAAAAGTTTAAAACAAAACTTGAATAATAGTTATATATAATAAGTTCACTATATAGGTTTATTCGTAAGTTTTAGATTGCACGGTGCACTTTATTATATAATAAATATTATCAATATCTTAACAATATAAAAATTAACTACAAAGGTGGTGTCCTAGTGGTAAAAAGTTTGGGCTCTAAAGATAAAATTTCTGGAGGTCCCAAACTTTTGAAACCATAATACTAAAACGCATATACATCACAAAATATTTGTAGATAGGTTGTGCCCCACCCTCATTTTCATACAGTTCCGTCACTCATTTTCATATAGCTCCGACACTGGTTTTCTTGTATAACATGCACAAGATCAAATATTTAATTTAATAATATCACGGCAAGATTCTTTATATATAAATAAAGAAAACAAAAAGAAATACTTCCATAAATCACGTTTAAGTGTAACATTTTTCAAGAACCCTACATGCATAGCTTTAACAACTCTTGTATACTTGTACATTCTATAATTAATTTAATTGATAGTTGATTTAGTTAATGTAGTTTTTAAACAATATACTCGTTGGGTGTCTATCTTCTTATTCTTTAAAAAATTATTTGATATTTTATAATGGTGTCGTTATATTAGATAACAAAAGAAATTGAGTAATACAATGTTACTAATTTTTTGTAATTGAAGATAAGTTCATTGATTTGTGTTCGAGTGGGGATGAAGCTTATGAACGGCAAAAGGGTTTGGTGTTGGAGTGGTCCAAAAATTTAAGACCACGAAGCTTAATTTTCTATAGTCATTTATACCAGTTTGGAAAATTAGTATGATGTAAAAAATTTATAGGTTTGGCCTTTCTAAATTAGTATAACTTTGTTTCTGCCCCTTCAATGACATACTACAAGGTTTGTCCCTATGTATGAGTTAGTTGGGCCTCAAGGTACGTCTAATTAAGATAATAATATCTTGGTCTTAAAATAGAAAGGATTAAATTGGTCATGCCCCCTTTCGAGGTTTCAGGGGTTGAGCTCGTATCACGGTACGTCTAGCAGTAGAGACCCTTTTGGGGATTTCACTAACGGTAAACCAATGAGGATTGGTGTTTACTCAATTTAGTGAGTGTAGTTGTTAAAATGTATGAAAATAAAGCATTCAAAACCCGAACACCTCAATTTAGTGGGTGTTGCTAAAGTATCTAAAAAATCAAGTATTATGTATCAATCACATAATTTTTTTTTTATTTTTTTAAGGACTTGACCTACAACCTCTATTTCATGAGTCGACTCAAATACCATCAAGATAAAAAGCTCATTGGTACTTGACATCTAACAGCTTTAATTTATTAATGGACCGTTTTGAACGCTTTTATGACTTAGATTGTTACAAAAAGAAATTTTTCAAAGATTAATTGATCGATTAATTCTCATTATATCCTCTTTAATTGGAAGTTTTGTATAATAGAATTCTCGATCCATGAGAATACCCGAAGAACACATAACACATTTTTGCAAAATGATTACGAGTTTGTGCCCAAAACTTGGAACAACACTCTTTGTATTATCTAAATGCGATATTTGTTTAACGTAGACCATTAAAATTAAACAATCTGTTTTAGAAACTATTAACACATTTCATTGAGATATATGAACATTGATTTCATTACCCTAGACATGAATATATGTTACCACCAATAATATATCATGGAAAGAAGAAATGATAGTCTTATTTTAGAGTGCAAATAATTTTATTACATTATTAAGCAATTGAAGAGGTATACACAAACAAGTCAACAAAGCCATATACATCAAAGACAAACCACCAATAACAAACATACAAAACAATAACAGAATTGCACTTCCAAATTGTGTTTGATCACATGTATTTCTTGTTTCAAGACATGTTTTTGTTGAAATAATGTGTTACAATAGTTTATAGGTTTTTCTTGTTATTATATATATTTTGTTAATGAAATAATGTATTCATGTAGAGAGAAAATATATATATTTAAAAACATAAGATGCCATCTTCAAATACCATTATATATTATATATATAGAAACATATAAAAATAAATGAATATGATATGGCTTGGATGCATGTGGTAATATTGAGTTTGGAACAATAACAAAACACAATACATTCTTGGCATTTGATCAAATCTTAGGGTTTTATTATTTATTTATCTAGTGATTTATTAAAATTAAAAAAGAATTTGTGGGGAATATTTTAAACTATAAAAAAATCCATTTATTCATAAAAATAATTAGTTAATACATGGCCCTATGGCAAAAGCCAGAGAATTTGCATCTTTGGGAACATACCACACATGGGCTCGTCACATTCATACATGCTCCTAAAATGGAATCCAATGTTATTTCTTCTTAGCTTTACCTAATTTCAAACTAATATTAAAAAAGAAGTTATACTAATGACAATATATAAGGTTAATCGGAATGGCTATTCAAACTGAGAGTTTGAGGTTAATGTGACACTCAGTCACATTCCATTTGAATTTATTGGCATTGGGTATTAATATATTTTATCGGGGTATCGTCCCTTTTATCAAAAAAAAATATACAAGGTTATTTCTAAAATGTTTTTAAATACATAGAGAAGGTAAATATTTCTTAATCAAATGGACAAATGGTGATTTAAAATAGAGATCTCTTTAAAATATGCAAGATGTGTGTTAAATCCTCCAATAAATTATTCTACTAACATGAGTTGTAATTTAGTTGGATTGCGACTAACTTAACCATAACTTTGATCCTATGAAATCTTGACATTAGTTAGTGGAAAGTTTTTTTGATCTATTTTTATCGGAATATGATATTTCTCTTTGAATTCTAACTAGGAGGTTTTATAATGCTCGCGTTTCGTGTCTGATTATGAGATATATATATAAAATCGGAACAAAAAAGAACTAAAAAGATTGAAAATACAATATTAGGCAAAAGCTCAGATTCAAGAAAAATAAATTAAAAAGGGTTTAGGTGCTAAAATGATATAATTTAAAATAAATGGATTAAAACTATAAACTAACAAAAGTTAAGAAACTATAATTATAATTTTTGGAATGAGCAGTATTGAAGTAGCTCACTTTTTAACTGATATATAAGATAGAATTTAAATCTATTTTTGTTTCTTCACCGTACCCTTTTACCCGGTTTGCAATTTTTACAATAAGTTTTAGTTTTTGACGTAAAAATCTTTTGAGTTGTCGTTAACGTGGAGAATTGTTTCGGTTCTTTTATTATTTCAAAACTTATCAAGCGTAGCTAATATAAACCAAAAGCGATTTCACTCTAAAATAATTAATTAATAACATAATAAACAGTTACCGGAAATTATATATTAACACTAAAACATTTTTCACCATAGAAAAATAAATTTGTAACTAATTGACATCAACTATAAAAATTGAGATATCAGTTGCATCCTTACATTTGCCGAGTACTCTTTAGTTTTATGTATGTTTTGGCTTGTTACGAAAAAAAGAAAAATTCTATATATTTATATCAAAGCGTTACAAACGTTTTTATATGGGACAAAGTGAATAATAATTGATCAATAATATCTCAAAAATTACATAAATATAACATTTTCTGTATTATAAAAATTATATATATATAGACAACTACTTACTCTAATAGTTTGTCGCTATACACGGCTGCCCTGCCCCTTTAGGTATTAAACATTTTTTTCTGTCCACGTGATTATATGTTATTTATTCTGAGTAACACAGGTTTGATTTAATAAATAATAAAGGACATATATCATACAACTTATGTCAAAAATCTTTGATTTTATTTAAAAATATTTGTACTTTAAACAATAACATAAAAATGTATGAAACTCAACATGTCCTTGACTAAATTGGCATGAAGCTGTCGGTACTTTTACCGTTTTTTGTTAAAATTTTTATATCGTATTTATTATGTATTTAAAACATTAATTTAATAACGAAAACATGTTTAATAAGATTAGGGACGGATGTTATTAAAGGGCTGGAGTGGTCACGACCCCTTCGAAAATCCGTATACGTACGACTAGTGTTTCTTTTTTTGGGTTTTTGAATTTTTGTAAATTTTAATTATTAGATATCGTTGCAGTTTTGTCCCCCAAATTTAATTATTTCTTGCCATTCCATTTGGGTCGTTTAAGTTCCATCACTGAATAATATAAAAATCATATATATTTCTAAATGACAATAGAAATGGGTTATTAGATCTAACAAAAACAAATTTGTGTCGAGTTTGAGCAATCAAAAACATCAAAATTTGTTCATTTAGTTTCTCGAATGGTTGCGTTTCAAAGAAGATCAACTGAAAACATGAAAAAGTATGTTCAAAACATTTAGATGATGTACATGTAGATACATGCATATATATATACAATACATATATACATACATACATATATACATAAAGAAAGATTTGATTATTGGAGGTATGGCCATACAAAATATTCTTTTCCATATTGAACAAGGGGATGAAAAAGACTCCAAGAAGAAAAAAACACAAGTCACAAAGCCATCTAAGACCCTAGTGTGGAAACTGGATATATATGTATATGAGAATATATGGACCCATTATAAGGTCACCATCTATATATATGTCGACAATTTATGGCCTTTTAAATATCTATGATTGACTATATATTAATAATACAACAACATGCAATTACATTGTCAATGATTGAATTCACATATCATACCTTATTACTGTTTACTAGTAGTAGTATGTACCAGAAATGAGTAATGTATGAAGCACAACCTTCGTAGAGTGGTTAATCACGACGTATGTAGTTTGCGTGACCTTAGTACTTCAAATTGTCATTAAAAATAATTAAAAAAAACTATGGTTATCTAAATTAGTGTTCTTATCATACTTCGTGAACGCTATAATATGACTAATAACAGATCGATAAAGAAGAAAAGAGCCATAGATTTATTGTATTTTAGGTTATAGTCTAATAGATGATAAATTGTCCATAAATTAGTATTCAATAACAATGTTATCGGTTATGAAGTTTTTAATGGTTTCTGGTGATAAACCAACAAATAAAAAATAATGAAATTGGATTTTTATGTTGTAAATTACCTTTTGCTTTTCTTAAACACCCAACCGAACGGAGAGGAGTAAATCGAAAAATTATATATATTTTTTGTATTAGAAGTTTTAAGTTATTTTACTACATAGTTGTTGAGGTATGTGTGATGGTTGTTAAATTTATTTATAACATTTAAATAATTTGTTTGAAAGTAGTAAAAAATTTAGCCCAAGTAGTTAAGTGGGAACAGGTTGAACAGGCCTAGTTATTAAGAGGCTGGGCTGAAACCTTTTGTGCTATCTATAAAGTATAAACTTAGAATATATGAATAAAAAACACTATAAGACATTATTAATTTAAAATTTTACACAAATACACGAAGATGTCTATATA
This sequence comes from Senecio squalidus, assembly GCA_910822075.1. NCBI lineage: Eukaryota > Viridiplantae > Streptophyta > Magnoliopsida > Asterales > Asteraceae > Senecio > Senecio squalidus. The sequence goes on along the minus strand of CAJVGC010000589.1, from coordinate 44,069,527 downwards.
CGATTAAGTTCCGTTATCTCACAAGCTATCTCGTTTCAGTTCGCTGAAAAAGTGATCGGAATGGAGAAGGATGGGAATCGGATAACCGATACTAAAGTTTTAAATGTTCCTATATCATCTATACTACTACGAATTGCTAATTTGATTTTCATGCTCATGGAAGATATATTTGTGTACCAACAAATTTTTAAATATGGTCGAAGAAAGCATTTGCTTATTTCAAGCTGTGAAAGTATCAAGAAACAAGTTCTTATGGTTTCTTATTTTCATTCGTAATTAAAACCAATCTACCCAATTGATATATATCCTCGTCTTGTTTAACACCAAATTTGCAAATGAATGGATACCGAAACATCATTACAATACTCTAAAAATAAAATTAAAAACACTTATCATACTCAGTTACTCACCATATCTCAGTGTTTCAAGTGCCAGGATAAAACTATTATAAACGTTATCGGAACGGTATCTTTCTAGACTCTATACATGGACAGAGGGGAAAAAAAACTAGAAATGAAAAAACACAAATGGGGCATTCCGAGAATTGAACTCGGGACCTCTCGCACCCTAAGCGAGAATCATACCACTAGACCAAATGCCCTTCGATGATACATTATTTTAAATATATTTTCTATACTTTAAACTAGTAAACTTCATTGACTAAATCATCAACAACCTTGTCGAGGTAATTAAAATGCGAGTCGTACACCACGTATATAGTTGTTCAATAATACTAATATTTAATATCTCATATCCGAAAGAGCTCAATAAACGAAAGAAACTGAGTCCCTTTTTGTCTTTGGTTATTACCGGCTGAGCAAAGCTTGGTCTTGTAGAATATCGAGTTTTGAAAATAGAAGGCATTAATTCACCAGATTATTATTCAATATAAGAATATGATTGAAGAGACGTAACTACATACAAGAACAACTTTTAATGGTTTAAATTGGAGATAAAATCGAATCAATAGGCTCACTCTGTGAGTACTTTGTGATTTACTAAGCAAATAATAAGAAATTTTCTTCTAAAAAATCAGCTTAACTTTCAAAAAGCATACCTTAGTTACATATAAGTCGAACATATAATGTCTACCGACAGTAATTCATTGTAATTAATCGAGTATTACAACACAAGATGTGCCTTGTGCATCTAGTGATGGTATTTTTGACCTTTGAGAATAGTCCAAGCTCGATAAAGTTGTTCAACAAGCACAACCAATGCAATCTCATGATTAAACACCAAAGACGACAGTTTCACCTTCACATTAGCTCTCTCCCTCATTTTCATCCCATGTCCATAAGCCCCGCCGATGCAAAACACCAATCTTGAACCACCACTCGCGTTGCTTCCAGCATCTCCAATCAAATCCGCCATTTCTTCTGATCTCAAATCCTTTCCATTCTCATCCAACATCACCACATAGTCATCTTGTTTGATAAAATTCATGAAACCCATCTCTTCGTTTTCAACCTGGACTCTCGTGTCAGTTGCATTCTTGGGGTTGGGTCTGATTCTAAGATCCTGAACCGGGCAATAAGGTTTTATCTTATCCATGTAGTCTTTCACTATCAACTGGACTCCTGGAGATCGCGTCTTACCAACTGTTAGAATATGTATTGGGAGTGGTTTTATGGATTGACCAGTGTATTTTGATCCTTTAGTTTTCGCACCCGAATTAATGATTAGCTTGTCCTTCATGTTGAGAGTGGTATAGACAAATGTAGCCATTTCCTTATCCACCAAACCACTAAATACGAAAGGTTTGCATAAACATGAATCGTTTTAAACACAGAAAACAGTTCCACAAAAACTCTTAATCGCTGCAAGGCCGAAAAGCTATAATAACTTAAGAACTTGAGGTTATGAATAAGTTTTGATCTGCAATAACAATTACTCAAATTAGTTCACATTGGTGCAGTGTATATGTATTATACTGTATAACATTAGAAATGCAATCGTAGCGCAATCGAATAAGTACGACATCTTCTAAGGAAAATTATACGAATTATGGGGTACTAATGCGAATTTTCTTTGAGGCATTTCGTCGAACACATGGTGAGCAAGTTGCAAAAACTTACTGGGAATTGATTATTATTAAATTGCCAAAATAAAAAAATGTAGAAGATATCATATTTACGATACTAGAATTGTATTATAAGATGATCTAAGGGAATGCGTCATTGAGTAAATAATCAAATTACCAAATTAATAAATTAGTTGCCTAAAACTTACATCTTTTGAATTACTACTACTTTATTTTTGTTGTGCATGATAATTGCTTTCATTAAATTTATTAGAAAATGTACTCGTATTATTTTTGTCCTTTTTTCTGAAATAAGATAAACTCTAGATTTTAAATTCAAATCTCGTATATAAAAATATAGCTTTCTGTTTCATATGTATTATCTCAGGCAAATGTTAAGTTGATCCGATTAATGAGGACTTTGATTAAAAATAGCAATGAGGTTAAATCGTGTCTCACTCATTGGTTTGTGACGTCGAAACGTAAAACATTATTTAAAACATATTCCTTGATAGAGGGTTAGGTTGGGTTAAAGGACAACATAATTGAAATTAATATGTCAAAACTAACTTTTTTTATTGAATAAGTACTATTTACTAAATAATATAAAAATAAAGTTATGATTTTGTTTTCAATCACTTTAACATGTCGTGTTAGCATGTCTAACATACCCGGTTAATTTACGTTTTGGAAAATTATTATATTTATCAATTTACAAATAATGAAACTAGTGAATACGGATACTTTTGTCTTTTCCTAGCTTAAGTGTTTTTATTAAATATCAAGTTTAGTTAACTTGAACTTTTTTCAACTATTGATGACAAATCCAAAATACCGACTACTACCAATTTTTGTTAATACTTATAAATGCGTAAATTGACCTCAGAAGGAAAAACTATTTAAATGGAGATATGTATCTTAAATTTGTCAAGCTATAAATAAAACATTTGTATAGACATGTAAAGAACGAACAAGGATCATTGTTTAGGTTATACAGAGAACGAGTCTCTTTGGTTATGATTTATTAAGCATGATATTTTTCAGATCATTTTTAAACTTTTTTCCTTACTAAGGTGCTGTTCTTTTGAACCAGAGGTTTTCATCTGAATCTGATTACCAGCTCTGAATAATCAGAGGTGGTTCAAAACTCTGAATCTGAATCAATATACTATGTTCTTTTTTCCTTCGTAACATCTGTTTTATTATATGGGCTAGTATTAAACTGTTGAATTTATAAACCGTCTTAAATAAAAACATTCATAAGATTAATATTAGTCACATATGATCGATACTTGTTTTAGCATTGAGATTAATATTAGTCGCCTCAGTTTTCTGTATAAGATTGTGCACTGCCACTATGGCCTCTATCTTCTCCGACTACGTCGTCCCAATTACTGGCCAAAGAAAAAAACAACCTAAACTACATATGTATGTGGTTAGGATTCATACACATACTCAACTAATAATAGAAAACATAGCCCTGCTAAGGGTATACATACTAGTAGTTAGGATTCATACACATACTCATGTATGTGGTTAGGATTCATAGACATATGTATGTGGCCCACAAGAAAAAAATAATAGAAAAAGCATGAAGCAGAGATACGTAGATGTTTGGAAGATACTTGTCTTAGCATTGAGATTAATACTGTGGTTCTGTTTCATAATTATTTATTCGAGTTTCTTAAATTTATATAACGAAAATCAACTGACAAATCATTGAAAAAAACTCAAAAATTACTTGAATTTAAGGATGGAAAACTTACTGGTGAAGAGAAAGAGGTAATCCCAGGAAAATATATTAGGGTTGGATTTTTTGAGTGGTTGGCTGGAATAAAAATAAAAAAAACCTAACCAGAGATGAAAAAGAGATATTTTATGTAGGGTTCTATCAGAGGTAAAAAAAAAGGTTTTTGTCTCTGGTTGAAAAAAAAAAAACTCTGACCGGGTCAGAGTTCAGAGCCCATTAAGACTTTTTTTTAAAAAAAGAACAACAAAAAAGGAAGATATTTTGTAAGTATACGGTTACATATGGAATATAATTTTATCATGAAGTTTTGGTCAAACTAAGAATGGTTAAATATAGTAGTAGTCCAAATAATTTATGTAATTACTATGTTTGATTAAAAAATTCTATAAAAGAGACCTTGAAAGTAGAAATATATGATGTAATAATTAATTAATTAAATGCGTGGTGCCCAAGTTTATGAGAGGTTTATTCGTAATTATGTGTTGAACGTGACGGTCAAGTAGAACAAGTAACGTAAACCGTTAGATGAATTCGAATCCAACAGTTGAAAATGAAAACCCATTGCCATAGAACTCGAAAACAAGTATAAAAACCACCCACTACTCAGCTTTCAAACACTTACCCCTGCTTTGCTCTCTATTTCTCAGTTTTTTCATTTCAAGGTTCGAATTTGCACTTTTATTTATTATGTCTGCACATTTTTTAACACTTTTGTCATGAAACTTTTAAGATTATGAGCAAACTCACATACCGTCTATCTATTTATTATGTCTCTATTTTATGCTTTAACCGTTGATTTGAACGAAGGTATTGATTGATTGTTTTATATTATGGAATTATAGTATTTGTAACATGTCTTCTTTAACATTTATGTTTATGTGGTCTGCTAGACAAATGATGCTATCATTTTTTATTCTTTTGTTGTTTTTGTGAATTGTTTTAACTTTTTATTTTTCTTTATGATTAGGTTTTAAGTAATTGAATTCTACTTGACCTTAATATTCAAATCTGTTTCAATTATAACCATAATTTGGTTATATATTCGTTATGTATATATGATTTCGAAAATACAGGATAGTTTTTGTTAATATACTACGAAAAAATGTAATAAAAATTTATTAATAACCCGCCGTTAATAACATTTCCTTTTTCAAAATTGGTGTTAACAATAGCCTCAGGGCTATCGTTTGGAAAACCCGCAAAAAGGGTTTGTTTGTGTCATCAAGGTGGTGACAATTTATCCCTTAGTTAACGGTTTAAGTCTGTTTAAGTCTCATTTGAATCAAAAAGGTTAGTGGTGTGAAATGTAGAGTCTATGTGTACATTTACGGTTAAAAAGTTTATAACTTTTTGATGAATAAAACGATTTGTAAGGTCTTTGGCCTTGCATAATGTTTTTTTTCTTCTTTTCAATAGCTAAACACTTTAAAATGAAAATGGTTATAGTATAACAATTAACTCAAAGAGAGGGTGTTTGGGAATACTTTTTTATTTATAAAATAGCTCGATTTAACGAACAGTAAAAAAAGTATAAACTATTACATACAATCGATTTTAAAGAGCAATAAAAAGGTCTATACATAAAGGAGCAGGCAAACCCCTTTGGGGACCAGACATTAGGCCTACTTGGCTTGCAATCTGGTTCTAAACTTGCAGCAACCGGGCATATTATCCCGGGCCTGGCCTATGACCAGTTTTGGGCACATGACTGATAGGCAATTTGAGATATTTTGCTGATAGGATAGTTTGCATTAGTGTATAAGCATTGAATTATAATTTGAAAGTGATATTGAGACCGTCTGTTATCTATAAGGGTGTGTACATAATTTGTTTTTAACATTTGATTTGATTTTGGGAATTTTAGCAACCATCGCAGTTTCATCATGGGAAAGGAGAAAGTACATATTAACATCGTTGTGATTGGCCATGTGGATTCTGGAAAGTCGACCACTACAGGGCATTTGATCTACAAGCTTGGAGGTATTGACAAGCGTGTGATTGAGAGATTCGAGAAGGAAGCTGCTGAGATGAACAAACGTTCGTTCAAATATGCATGGGTTCTAGACAAGCTCAAAGCTGAGCGTGAACGTGGTATTACCATTGATATTGCCTTGTGGAAGTTTGAGACCACGAAATACTATTGCACCGTCATTGATGCTCCAGGTCATCGTGACTTTATCAAGAACATGATTACTGGAACTTCTCAAGCTGATTGTGCTGTTCTCATTATTGATTCCACGACTGGTGGTTTTGAAGCTGGTATTTCAAAGGATGGGCAGACTCGTGAGCACGCGTTGCTTGCTTTTACTCTTGGTGTCAGGCAAATGATTTGTTGCTGTAACAAAATGGATGCAACTACACCAAAATACTCAAAGTCTAGGTACGATGAAATTGTTAAGGAAGTGTCGTCATACCTCAAAAAGGTTGGATACAACCCTGACAAAATCCCATTTGTTCCAATTTCCGGGTTTGAAGGAGATAACATGATTGAGAGGTCAACTAACCTCGACTGGTACAAAGGTCCTACTCTTCTCGAAGCACTTGACAGTCTAAATGAACCAAAAAGACCGTCAGACAAGCCTCTTCGTCTCCCACTCCAAGACGTGTACAAGATTGGTGGCATTGGGACTGTCCCAGTTGGTCGTGTTGAAACAGGTGTTATCAAACCTGGTATGGTTGTCACTTTTGGACCAACTGGTCTCACCACTGAGGTTAAGTCGGTTGAAATGCATCACGAGGCGCTCCAAGAAGCTTTGCCAGGTGACAATGTTGGGTTTAACGTGAAAAACGTTGCTGTGAAGGATCTCAAACGAGGATTTGTTGCTTCAAACTCAAAAGACGATCCAGCAAAGGGAGCTGCAAGTTTCAGTTCTCAAGTCATCATCATGAACCACCCTGGTCAAATAGGAAACGGTTATGCACCCGTCCTTGATTGCCACACTTCTCACATTGCTGTTAAGTTTGCTGAACTGTTGACCAAGATTGACCGAAGGTCTGGTAAGGAGATTGAGAAGGAGCCTAAGTTTCTGAAAAACGGAGATGCTGGAATCGTGAAGATGATTCCAACCAAGCCTATGGTCGTTGAAACATTCTCTGAGTATCCTCCTTTGGGACGTTTTGCTGTGAGGGATATGCGCCAGACGGTTGCTGTTGGTGTGATCAAAAGTGTGGACAAAAAGGACCCGACTGGTGCTAAGATAACCAAGGCTGCTGCTAAGAAGAAATGAACCGCGACTTTTATAAATCTGAATTTGAAATTCAGAGCGAACCTTATTATTATGTTATTATGTCTTTTCATGTTTTGTCATGTTGCTTGTTGTCAACGTCCTTCTTGCCATCTTTTACCACTATTCCTAGGAACGGTTGTTCTGTTGCGCTTTCGGGTTCATACCTGGGTGCTTGACAGACGGTGGTACAAGTTCCGCTACTTATTTTTGTGTGATGGAGTCTTTTTCTACTTATAAATAAACTTATTTGGAGTTTGATGATATATATATAATTTTTGGATACTATATTTGTGCACCTAGTCTAGTGCATACTTATAGCGGAAGAAATTGTCTACTATGTCTCCGTCTTGATTAATGAGAAGAAAAATATATATATTTCTAGATACCATGTTTGTACACCTAATCTACTGCGTACTCGTGATTATTATGTCTAATGGTCAATTGGTCATAGTAGCAGCGGAACCAACAAATATTTTACGACAAAGTTCGTGAAAGGAAAGTAAGAGGGGTAAAAAAGTACAGATTTATTTATAATGCGTAAAATAACAAAAATAACATAAATATAATAATATTTTACATTATGATAAAATTATAATGGACAAAATTGTCTATTCTGTCTTCGTCTTGGCTCCAGTATTGGTCATACGAGATGTATGTAAAATACTAAAACATGTAGATATAAATAGTACAAATATTATAATGTTTTCAGGAGATAAAGTATAACTCTGAAGACATTATATTATATAGTTTCTTGTATAATTAGAATTAAGGAATATGTGTGGTGGTTGTATACCTGTTTTAATGTTTTTAGGCTAGTTGGTGTATACTAGTTATTAATTTAAATGACTTTATAGTGGTTGACTATTGTTGTTGCTTTTGTGTCAAGCTAAATGATTTTTTGTTGAGGACTTGATTATGTAAATTGTTAGCTTAATTATGTATAATTATCTTATGTATTTTAACCTCTATTTTTACAAAATTCAACATTTAATTTTATTGTTCATTCCCAACCGTTTATTATTGTTTTAAAAAAAAAACTCATTTAAGTACATTAAATTTATTTCCTTTGAATATATTTCTTTATGAATAACAGAAAGAATTGTTTTGTTTTGATTAGAAAGTACGGTGTAATAAATAAATGCATTAAATAATTTCTACAACTTTCAAATTCAGTATGTGAATATAATAATTGCGAGCCATTATTGTATAAATTATTGATAGAAACAAATAATAATATTAACAATGTCCATTATAAAATACACTACTTCGTATTTTATAAAAAAAAAAAATTTCATTCACATTCACATTCACAAAACGAAACATTTTCCTCTAAATATTTTTTTTTTTCTTTTAATTTAGTCGGTTGCTTTAAAATTCATATCCATATACCTTTACAATTATGTATTTAGATGATGACCCTATAATGATGTTGCAATTATTTAGTTTAAAGCAACTTGGCTTTAATCAATTCCTCTATCAAATTTTATTGATGAAACATGTTCATTGTTTGATCATATTCATATAGCTTTACAATTATTCTTCTTCATTTACTTCAAATTATAGTACTTCGACAAAACTATTATCTTGGATAATAAAAATGAAAATTTAAATAAGAAAAAGTTTCAATCAACTACTCAAGTTGTGGCCAATCAGGTGTTGCCTGGTTGGTAAGGAGTTTTCCCAGTGAAGGAGAGGTCTCGGGTTCGAGCCTCTCTAGAAGGTTTCTCCTTTGGAGTTGGTGTTGGTTCATCGAAAAAGCACGGATCCACCTTTGCGTGGGGTGTTGTACTAGAGGCGGTTCGATCCCGAGGCACATATAAAGCTCACTCGTGGGGAGAAACCTCTATACCGTTGAACCAAAATGCCTTTAAAAAAAAAACTACTCAAGTTGTGGATAATAAAAATATAAGACGGAAAAATGAAAAAAACTATTTATATTTTATTAATCATAATATTTAGAGAACCAATTTTGCTTGTATAGTACAAGAAAATGACATTAGACATGAAATGATTCGATTATACACCTTTGCTGATTGTCACACCATTTGATGAACAATCACATTTTTTTTTAAATAATCATGATCTTAGTGAATTTCCAATATATATGATTGTATTAGCTATATATCTATGTGTATTCCATACCTCCTAACTCTTATTCGAATTTTACTTGATGTATATATGGTTTTCGATTTTCTAAAACAACAAAAATCAAGTACACATGTATATTCCATACACAAATTCCGTTCATGTCGTTATTTTCTTGTTTCATTTCCCAACGGCTACATGTCTTTTTTATACAAATAAAAATAGAAAAATGCCATGTTTCCTCATTTCGTCTGGGCCCTCACAATATCCAAAAATAACAAAACAAATTCACCATACACTAAGAGCACTCGGAGTGGGCGATTTTTGCCTCGTTCTCGCTTCATTCTCGCCCCACAACGAGCCACAACGAGCGTTATCACTCCGGGTACCCTCGTTGTGGGTGCTCGTTGTGGCCACTCGTTGTATGGGTAACGACCCGTTGTGAGTTTTTTTTTTTTGTTCTTGTTTCTTTTCCTTCTTTTCTTCTATTTCTTTTCTTCGATTTCTTCTTTTTTCTTTCGATTTGTTTCTTTGATTTGTTAAACTTTGATTTGGTTTTTTGTTTTTGCAGGTTTGAAGATGAAGGAGGAAGATGAAGATGAAGGAGGTTTTTTGTTTTTTTGTTTTGGTTTTTTGTTTTTGTTTTATAATCTAATTTGTCTTTTTCCTAAAGTTTATTTAATTTTTGTTTTATAATCTAATTTGTCTTTTATTTTGTATTTTTAATTTTTTTTTAATTTTGTATTTTATAAAAAGTTATTTTGTTTTAAATTTGATTATATATTATTTATTTGTAGTTTTGTTTTTTATTTTAATAAAATGTTATATATATTTTGTTTTAAATTTGATTATATATTATTTATTTATCTTATTTAATGTTTTAATTATTAAGTTTTAATATTTTATATTCTTTTAAAATAATAAAATAATCCAACAACCCACCACAACCTTCCCTATCATAACAATCCACAACCCTCATTCTCACTGCCACGTCATCACCTTTTTCCCCACAACCCACCACAACCTCATTGTCACTCATTATCACTCCGAGTGCTCTAAATATAAGTTGGGATTCAAATTAATAGAAATTACTGAGGATTTAAATTCATTAATCAAGGTATTCTAAATTTATTTTGTTTATAAATGAGCATTGACAAGTCTTATGAAATATGCTATAAGCGATTGTACATTGCTTATAGTTTATAAGGATATTTTTTATATTTTATATATTTATATAGACTAAATCTCTATTTTTATTATATACAAATTATAATAATAATAGTATTATTTTTACAAACCTAACGTTAAAGGCTAATCATATATGCTCATCCCTCGAGAGGATGTGCAGCAGGTTCCTCAGCATCTACAATTTTAAACACTTTATAGATTATTAATCATACGATTTACCAAACTAATTGATTGGTTTGTGGAAAAATGATGAAAGGGACCTACTTATCTCAACAAACAATTAATTTCTCATATTTTAACTTTTTTATGTTAATGTGTTTTTAAATATTAATGATATTTTATTTTTTTGGAAACGGCAAATGATATAAAAACCGCGACTTAGCAAGAAACTAAGGCGGGAAATAAGAGTACAAAAGTTACATGAAAGGATTAAAGTGCCAAACAACCCAATTACAAGAAATATTACTCCTATTTTTGATCCAAAACATAGAAGTGGATGTGATATCGTTGACGATCTCCAAAGGAGATTTACGAAATTTCTTGAAAACCATGTTATTCCGCGCCAACCAAATGCACCATAAAGAACAATGCAAGATGGTAAGAAAAATCTTCCTTTCCTTTTTGCATTTTCCCCAGCTAGAGCCGAAATCAATTAACTCTACCACCGAAGAGATGTTAGGAAAAGTGATCCCGCACCAAGTAAAAATTCTTTTCAACGTATCCGAAGCGCATGGGCAAGAGAATAAAGCATGATTTACAGTTTCCACGTCTAAACCGCACATTTTACATTGGCTTGAATCGATGTTAACGCCCCGATCTAATAAACATTTTGCAACCGGAATTCTTCTCAAACAAACTCGCCAAACGAAACAATTTACCTTTAATGGCACGCATCTAATCCACGGTCTGTTTGCGTAACCTGTCGAAGTAAGTGAAATATCAATAGTTTCCCGCACCTTGCAAACCGTAAAAACGCCATCTGTGGATACTTTGCATACTAATTTATCTTCCATACCAGTTGTACCATGCGAAGAAATAAGATGAAGCATGAGACACATTTCATTCACAAGCATTTGATTATTAATACCTCCTGTCCATTCCCATGTAAAACCATCAGCATGAAGTCGATCAGCGATGCGGCAGTTTTTAACCTTCTCATTGGCGAACAGTGAAGGGAATTTTAAGCACAAAGGTGTGTCCCCAATCCATACATCTTTCCAAAATCTAACACCTTTACCGTTTCCGACTACGAATTTGAAAAAATCTGTGAAGTTAAAACCAAGACTATTTAACTCTTTTAGGACATTGCAAATGGATTTCCAAACCCCCGATGAGTTTGCTTTGTGAAAGTGTGAGAGAGGCTTGTTTTCTAAACCGTGAATGGCGTATATTACATCCTTCCAAATGTACCGATTATTGTCCCTAAGCTTCCACCACCACTTCATTAAAAGTGAAAGATTATGAGATTTTAGAGAACCTATTCCCAAACCGCCTTTGTCTTTTGATGCCAAGACGATCTTCCAAGCCACCCAACTAATCTTTTTCTCATTAGCATGACCGCCCCAAAGGAATCGCCTACGTATTTGTTCTAATCTATTTATAATGGAGACCGGAGCTTTGAAAATAGAAAAGAAGTATAACGGAAGACTACTCAAGACCGATTTAATAAGAGTAAGCCTACCTCCAAACGAAAGATGATTTGCCTTCCAACCGGATAATCTTTTCTCGAAACGTTCCACAATCGGGGACCAATGCTTCTTAAGGTTCATATTGGCACCCACTGGAACACCTAGATATTTGAATGGAATAATACCTGTTGTGGAGCCTAGATTTATAGCGAGATCCGATAGAGAATTTTCGGAAATTCCAATGCCAAAAAGATTAGACTTGTGAAAGTTAACTTTCAAACCGGATGAAGCATGAAAACATCTAAGCAGTCTAGCAAGGTTTAACATGTTTTCCTTTGATGGTTTGCCAATAAAAATAGCATCATCGGCATAGAATAAGTGTGACAACCATGGCCCGTTCATACCGATTCTTTTACCTTGGAATATGCCTTTAGTAACAGCCGTTTTAAGCACTACGTTTAGACTTTCCATGGCAATTATAAATAAGAACGGGGATAACGGATCACCTTGACGAACGCCTTTCGATATCTGAAATTCCTTAGTTGGAGAACCGTTGATTAAAACTGAAGCAACAGAGGAATTGAGGCATCCCATTATCCAATTTCGCCATTTAGTCCCGAAGTTCATCTGAGCCATAATCGAATTCAGAAAATTCCAGTTAATGGAATCGAATGCTTTCTCAAAATCGACTTTAAATAAAACCATTTTCTCCTTCGTTTTTTTCGCCCAAGAGATGAGTTCATTAATGATCAGGGGGCCTTCAAGGATGTTTCTATTGTTGATGTAAGCTGATTGGGTAGAGTCAATTACGGACCCAATAACCGATTTTAAACGTTCAGCTAATGCTTTAGAAATAATTTTATATACACAACCGATTAAAGAAATGGGGCGAAAATCATTGAGATTAACCGCGTCTTTAATCTTTGGAAGAAGTGCGAAGAAAGAGGAATTGCACCCCTTAGAAATACGCCCAGTAACCTCGAAGAATTTGACTGCTTTCATGATATCAGGGATGATCAAGTCATAGTGGGCTTTTAAGAATTTGAATGTGAAACCGTCTGGCCCCGGAGATTTCTCGTTACCACAAGCCCAAATCGCATCCTTAATTTCCCCAATGGAGAAAGGTCTTTCGATGAAGTCTTTGTTCGAGTTTGAGAGTTTAGTAAATAGGGAGCTAGTAAACAAAGGCCGAATCTTCCATTTATCATTAAACTTTTGAGAAAAGAATCGAAATGCCTCCTCCTTTATTAGCAGTGGATCGGTAATCCAAGAACCATTGATCGATAAGCCGTTTATACGATTATTTCTGTTCTTGTTCTTTAACACACCATGAAAAAAAAGAAGTATTCTCGTCGCCATCTATTGTCCATTTAATACGAGACTTTTGTTTTAGATCAAGTTTGCGAAGACGTTGTATGTCTAGCAATCTCGATTTGCCTTGAGCCAATTCCTTTATTTCAAAGTCATCCAGCGGTCTGGATTCGACAAGTGCATCGAATTTAGAGAGTATTGCTTGTAAATCTGCAAGCTCTTTGTTTTCTTTTATGTATTCCTTATTCCTCCACTGCCTAATTTGTTCTTTAGCAAACTTCAACTTTGCCATCAAATATTGATCCGGCAGCCCAAAACCTTGAAAAATAGCCCATGCGTTTTTGATTTTCATATTGCATTCATCCGAGCTTAACCACGAGTTATAAAACTTAAAAGGTTGGGGACCAAAATCTAAGTTTACATTGCAAAGGGTAATGGGAGAGTGATCCGAATGTAATCTAGGATGAGCCGTTACGACGGATTTAGGTTGGAAAGCCATGAAATTGTGACAAACAAGAAATCTATCTAGCTTGCTAAGCTTGTGACTATCAGGACTTAAAAATGTGAATTTGCGTCCACCCATGCTATATTCTTTTAGACCGAAATCATTGATGAAACCATTGAAATCTCTAGCCGAAGAACGACAAAATATTGAGTTTAGTCTCTCATGCGGATATCGTACTACATTAAAATCACCAAACAATACCCAGGTTCCATTATGTACTGATTTAAGCGTTTTGAGCTCACTCCAAAGAGCCCTTTTTTCGGTTATGGATTGTGACCCGTAAATATTGATAAGGAAAATCAAGCCTGTTAAACCTTTCCAATGGCCACCAATCAAGAGAAATTGTTGAGATTTAATGCATAAACAAGAAGAGAATACTTCGGGATTCCAAATACAAAGTAAGCCACCCGATCTTCCATTGGCGTTAACTGATTCATAGCAATGATGATTATTACCCCAGCAACCGACGATATCCAATTTGTTATAATCTGAACAGTGTGTTTCTTGCAAACCAATGAAATCCGCTTTATGTTTTGTTTTCAATTCTTTAATCCATTATACTTTATGAGGTTCACTCATTCCCCTTATATTAAGAGATAATAAATTCATTTAAACGTTTGTTCAAAACCAACTCCCGCTGTTACTTCTTTCATAATTGCATCGTCATGGCTTAGATGAAAACCAACTTCTTTCCCAACCGTAATTGTTTTATCTAGTTCCTGAGATGTGGAAACGTGAGACATCTCGTCTAATGAATTAGAAGACAGTAGTGAATCAGTCGTCCTGTTCAGATCAATGGAAGAATTACGTGATGGTGAATCTTGACGTCTTCTTTTTCTCGAGTTACCAGTATCCATATGAGGTATGAAGTGTTGATACCTGCGTGGCCCAACATGTTTTCTAGAATGTTTTGATCCAGCTGGAGCAGTGAATGCAAAAGGCCCAAATCCAGGATCAGGGCCAAAAAAGCAAGGCTTAGGTGTAGGTAAAGGCAAATTAAATGTTGAGGAAGGCATAACTCCATTGAATGAGGTATCTGGGGAATCACCAACAGGCATCTCGATAGAGGGAGAATTCAACTTATCATTTAAATCATCTTTGGATACCACGCCACCGTCTTTAATGTTGGACCCTTCACATACTTTTGCCGGAGACTTTTCATTTTCCTTCGCCGGAGAACCATTAGTTTTCTCTTTCTCCGGAATCTCACCGTCCTCAAGTTCTGGGGATTCATCGTTTTCTGAATGTACACTAAGAGTATCCGATATACCTTCATCTCCATCGCTATCCCCATCCATGGACATTTGGTCATTTTTATCAATGTCATCATTCTTGTATAAAGGATTGAAAAGACAATTACTTTCAACCACAGTAATTCTAAAAGTGTTATTATCACCAAATTCAATGACCAACTCATTATCAATCTTTGATTTATGTTCAGTGAGAATACAAATGTCCACATACGATAAGTCCTGGAATTTCCAAACATTTTCGTCACCTATATCAAGGGCTTTGCCAAACGGTGAAGCAATTTTTTCCAGATTATCTAGGGTTCTGAATTGAATGGGAAGGCCAATTATTCTTGCAACCACCAATCTTTCGAATTTCCATTTGATGGTAGAATCACCTTTGTTTAGCCTAGAAAACCAATGTCCCCAGCACTCTTTGTTAACTAAAAAATTTGACGCATCCACTTCTTCATCGAAACCAATTAGAACGCATAAACCACCGTAGTAAAAGACTTTGCCGTGCACTAATCCAGCATCTTTTATTAAGTCCGGGAGTGCCTTCAGAGTGTCCAGATTGATTGTTTCACCAAAAAGAAAAGATCCTGAAAGGGTATTGTTAATTTCCGGGGACATATCTAACTTGATACGCATGGGAGAAGGTGGTTTGTTGTCTGTGAGGCCCGATACAATGTTTGCATAGGAATTTTGCCCTCTTACTTTCCAGGCTGATGAAGGTGGGTGTGGAGGTGGGGGATGGAAATGCCTCGTCGGATTACCGATGAAACGCTGGTTTGATCTTGAATAGGAAGGCAGTTTCCTTTGAAATCTGGCAATGTTGATTGTAAGGATGTTATTACCCATGCGAATACCTTTTAATGATTCCTCTAGTGCTTTTGCATCTGTGACCTCCAGAAACTTAACGAAACCGAAATTTAATCCTCCATTATCCTTCTTGTTTGCGATATATGTATCTGCTATTCTTCCATATGAACCCAATAACACTTTTAAATCTCCGCGTGATGCTTCGTCTGGCAGATTACCAACGAAGAAAGTTGTTAACTCCGGTCTGAATTTTTGTCTCCGTTTGTTCACCGTCGACCATCCGTTGGTGTCCATCTCAGAGAGAGAGGGATAAAAATCAGTAGATGCTATGAGCTTTGTCTGCCAATCTTGTATGCGAATAATTGTTCCTCTGGTTCTGTCCTTGAGGCTCAATCTAATGATATTTTATTAAAACAATAAAATAACCATATTTTATTTCATTTAAATACGTTGTTTTTTGAATCATTACAAACTTTGTTACTCGTAAAATATCATTATTGCACGTACTTTTTACAAGTTCGTATGAAGTAAGGCCAAAAAGTGTTGACATATATTTAATCTTAATACCCATTATAAAAAACATAATGAATAATAGATAGTTACATGATATCGAAAACGCTCCCATCGGAAGTGCAAACAGCATCCTCAAATGGAGTAAATGTGAGTCTACAAATAAATAAATGATTAATATTAGATACATGATATATGTATCTATATATAGTAAAATAAAAGGTCGATTAAAATTCATTACTCTATGTTAGTATTTCATTTTATTGATCTGAAAGTAGCCTGGTGTAAGTAGTACCTCAAGTGCAAAAAAGAGTCGATTAAATTGTTTTATACCTATATTCGGTTGAAGAAGATGATTGAAGATGACCTACGAATCCGAATTCACGCCACCTAATTCAGCGAAGATGATTGAAGATGACCGAATGATTGAAGATAACCGAAATTAAAAATCGAACTGGGGATAAATTGTTACTGAAAGGGAATGAGAAGCGAGAGTGGCGAAGATGAGTCTCACAGAGGCGAGGGTAGTGAAGATGAGTCACAGAGACACGTGTCTCAAGTTCAGGAACCGTTTATGAATTTGTGATACTGGAGTGGACTAAGTACCGGGCTGGACTAAGCAAAAGTCCAAAAAATTCGGGTAAAAGCCCACTAAGGGCACGAAACCATAGGACCTTAGCAGATTTAATATATAGGATAATTATTTGGAAGTGGTTAAATAATAAAGCAATTTAAATAATCTGGACTTGCTAGTTTATATGGTTATCGTTGTCATACTATTTTACTTTTCACGTCATCTATCATACCAATATGATATCTTATTCTATAGCATGGTTACACTAGTCTTATAAAAAAAATCTGATCGCTATTACAATGGTAATGATAATTGATAAGTGTGGGTTTTTGTTGACATTTGTGTATTAGATGGACATTGGTGGTGGATTTGAACAATGTATAGACGAGCTTACGTATATGGATGATAAGGTTGATTTTGCTTGACGAGAACGAAGATGACAAAGACAAATATAGAAGTGAAGTAGTGAACAATGATGTAATGGTGGTCGGAGCAATGACAATGTGAGTTGATTCTTATGGCCTGATCAAAACATGGATATCGCAAGTGTTGATGAGTAGACTTTGTGTTTTTTAAGGTTTTTATAATAACGACCATTGTTTCAAACATCGACAAAATGCGATCATTTTTAAAAGACCGACATAAAAACCTTTAAAAAACCCTACACTTTACAACTCAAATAAGTGTTAAAAAAAAGATATTAAAGTAGATTATCACTCAAAACCTATTAAAATATAGTAATAATAACCAAAACCTTTTAATTAAAATTAAGGTTGAAGGCAACCCAAAGAAAGTGGGGTCAAAATCCAAGCAAAACCCAGCTGTTACCTTTTATACTTCTTCTCCTATTACCAAGATCTCATTTTTCTATTTCTTTTTCATCTTCTTATTACACTTGAATCTTCAACAACAAATAATCACAACCCAGATTCATTTACTTGTAAGTTTTCTCACTTTTTCTAAAATCTTTATCTGGTTTCTTTTATATTTCTGATAAAAATCTTATCTTGATGTGATTTTTATTGAATTCTTGATGTTTAAATTTCAATTCCATCTGGGAATTTGTTAATTGTTTGGATCCTGTTGTTTTCTTGAATCTTTAGACTGTAATTTGAACTCTTTTTTGTTTAATTTTGATTTTGTTTTGGGCTATTGGGATTATTATTTGGATCTTAAAGTTTCAATCTTGCCGTTGATTTAGACTCATGGACGAGTTTTGGGTTTCAAATTCTCTTTAAAGTCAAACTGATTGATTGAATTTTTAGATAACATTCAGCTAATCGAATCCGTGGGGCGTTATGCGTTTTTCTCAACTATAGACTATATAGTACACAAAGAGAACAAAGTATCGAACATTCGTACTTATGAGAGTCTTTTCGGACTGTTTTCTTTGATGATCCTGCCTATTGTTTATAGAAATTCAATTTCGGACGTTGATACAATATTAATGTTAATTGATGACTCTTAAATTGATATTAATCAAATACGCTTTCGTAAAGAAACATTTTCTTTATGTTAAAGTCAAATTCCTATCAACTTAAATTAGATAGAGATAGGTATGACTTTAATTGTCAAAGTATACCATTACATATTTGTAATTATGTCGAAATTGGATAATTTACAGGTTAATCGGTGGATAATACAGTAATGGGGAGAAAAGGAAAGTGGATTTCGTCTATTAAAAAGGTTTTGAGCCCGAGCTCCAAGGAAAAGAAAAACCAGGTTGGATACAAGTATGATCGATCGTTGTTTCTATTTGCGGGCCAAAATTGTGACTAATGTACTTTATTTCTTTTTTATTTTAGAAATTAAAGAAAACTTTGGTAGAGGAAAAATCTTTGGAACCACCAGTTGCTCCGTTTGTAGAACATCATGTCAATTCTCATCAGATTCCTCCATCCGAAGAAGTAAATCCGATTGAGGTGGAGGATGAGCAGACAAAACATGCTTATTCTGTTGCAGTTGCTGCCGCAGCTGCAGCTCAAGCGGCTGCCGCTGCAGCTCAGGCGGCTGCTGCTGAGTCTGTTCGACTCGCTGAGTTGACTCAGACTCGGTATTCGGGAAAATCAAAGGAGGAAGCAGCCGCTATTAGAATTCAAACGGCTTTTCGTGGATACTTGGTATGTGAAATGTGGCATCCAGTTTCGTATTCAATTTAAGGGACCCGGTATGAGGTATGACTGAATTTGTTAATATTTTCTGATATGTTTTCCAGGCAAGGAGGGCTTTACGGGCATTAAGAGGGCTAGTGAGATTGAAATCACTGGTGGAAGGGCCTGCTGTGAAACGACAAACAACAAACACGCTAAAATGTATGCAAAACCTATCTCGTGTGCAGTCTCAAATCAATTCTAGGAGAATCAGGATGTCAGAGGAAAATCAGGCACTCCAGAAACAACTCCTTCAAAAGCGCGCCAAGAAATTGAAAGCTTGCAGGTTACTTTTCGTTCATTTCAGAAAGATTGTATATTAGTTTTTATTTGATTATGTATGTTTATGTTGAAATTTTATTACTATTGGTGCATGTAATGTTATA
This sequence comes from Senecio squalidus, assembly GCA_910822075.1. Lineage (NCBI taxonomy): Eukaryota > Viridiplantae > Streptophyta > Magnoliopsida > Asterales > Asteraceae > Senecio > Senecio squalidus. The sequence continues at coordinate 44,050,139 of CAJVGC010000589.1, read as the reverse complement.
AAAGATGGGAGATGAATGGAATGATAGTCTGCAATCAAAAGAAGCGATTGAAGCAAAGCTATTGAGCAAATACGAGGCTACTATGAGACGTGAACGGGCTATGGCTTATTCGTTTTCTCATCAGGTAAACAGGTTTTCATCTTATATTTGCTATACTCGTATTTAAGCTTGTTGTCTATGCTCTAACATGAGTTTGGAAACTTGTATAAACAGCAACCATGGAAGAAGTCATCGCGGGCAACAAACTTGCTTTTCATGGACCCGACTAATCCTCAATGGGGGTGGAGTTGGTTAGAGAGATACATGGCAGCCCGTCCATGGGAGCCACGTGGCGATAAAGAATCCGGAAACGATCATGCATCTGTTAGAAGCGGTATCAGCATTAGCGGGAGTGAAATCGCCAAGTCATATGCCCGTCACCAACTCAACTCCTCCTCACCTACAACCCCTCAAGCAAAGGCAGGTGTTCCCCAAGGGTCAAGGAAAGTCAAACCAGGTCAAAGCCCAAGAAATTTTGGGCCCGGGCCCGAAGAGGACTCGAAGAGTGTATTCAGTGTGCAGTCTGAGAAAAACAGAAGGCATAGTATTGCTGGGTCTTCGGTTAGAGATGACGAGAGTTTAGCTAGCTCCCCGTCGGTTCCTAGTTACATGGCACCTACAAAGTCAGCAAAGGCTAAATCACGGG
>CAJVGC010000589.1:43977150-44049354 GCA_910822075.1 Senecio squalidus | reverse complement strand
GTCCCTTTTTGTCTTTGGTTATTACCGGCTGAGCAAAGCTTGGTCTTGTAGAATATCGAGTTTTTGAAAATAGAAGGCATTAATTCACCAGATTATTATTCAATATAAGAATATGATTGAAGAGACGTAACTACATACAAGAACAACTTTTAATGGTTTAAATTGGAGATAAAATCGAATCAATAGCTCACTCTGTGAGTACTTTGTGATTTACTAAGCAAATAATAAGAAATTTTCTTCTAAAAAATCAGCTTAACTTTCAAAAAGCATACCTTAGTTACATATAAGTCGAACATATAATGTCTACCGACAGTAATTCATTGTGATTAATCGAGTATTACAACACAAGATGTGCCTTGTGCATCTAGTGATGGTATTTTTGACCTTTGAGAATAGTCCAAGCTCGATAAAGTTGTTCAACAAGCACAACCAATGCAATCTCATGATTAAACACCAAAGACGACAGTTTCACCTTCACATTAGCTCTCTCCCTCATTTTCATCCCATGTCCATAAGCCCCGCCGATGCAAAACACCAATCTTGAACCACCACTCGCGTTGCTTCTCCAGCATCTCCAATCAAATCCGCCATTTCTTCTGATCTCAAATCCTTTCCATTCTCATCCAACATCACCACATAGTCATCTTGTTTGATAAAATTCATGAAACCCATCTCTTCGTTTTCAACCTGGACTCTCGTGTCAGTTGCATTCTTGGGGTTGGGTCTGATTCTAAGATCCTGAACCGGGCAATAAGGTTTTATCTTATCCATGTAGTCTTTCACTATCAATTGGACTCCTGGAGATCGCGTCTTACCAACTGTTAGAATATGTATTGGGAGTGGTTTTATGGATTGACCAGTGTATTTTGATCCTTTAGTTTTCGCACCCGAATTAATGATTAGCTTGTCCTTCATGTTGAGAGTGGTATAGACAAATGTAGCCATTTCCTTATCCACCAAACCACTAAATACGAAAGGTTTGCATAAACATGAATCGTTTTAAACACAGAAAACAGTTCCACAAAAACTCTTAATCGTTGCAAGCCCGAAAAGCTATAATAACTTAAGAACTTGAGGTTATGAATAAGTTTTGATCTGCAATAACAATTACTCAAATTAGTACACATTGGTGCAATGTATATGTATTATACTGTATAACATTAGAAATGCAATCGTAGCGCAATCGAATAAGTAAGACATCTTCATAAGGAAAATTATATGCAAATTTTCTTTGAGGCATTTCGTCGAACACATGGTGAGCAAGTTGCAAAAACTTACTGGGAATTGATTACTTATTAAATTGCCAAAATAAGAAAATGTAGAAGATATCATATTTACGATACTAGAATTGTATTATAAGATGATCTAAGGGAATGCGTCATTGAGTAAATAATCAAATTACCAAATTAATAAATCAGTCGCCTAAAACTTACATCTTTTGAATTACTACTACTTTATTTTTGTTGTGCATGATAATTGCTTTCATTAAATTTATTAGAAAATGTACTCGTATTATTTTTGTCCTTTTTTCTGAAATAAGATAAACTCTAGATTTTAAATTCAAATCTCGTATATAAATATATAGCTTTCTGTTTCATATGTATTATCTCAGGCAAATGTTAAGTTGATCCGATTAATGAGGACTTTGATTAAAAATAGCAATGAGGTTAAATCTTGTCTCGCTCATTGGTTTGTGGCCTCGAAACGTAAAACATTATTTAAAACATATTCCTTTATAGAGGGTTAGGTTGGATTTAAAGAACAAAATAATTAAAATTAATATGTCAAAAGTAACATTTTTTTATTAAGTAAGTACTATTTACTAAATAATATAAAAATAAAGTTATGATTTTGTTTTCAATCACTTTAACATGTCGTGTTAGCACGTCTAACATTCCCGGGTAATTTACTTTTCGGAAAATTGTCATACATATCAATTTACAAACAATGAAGCTAGTGTATAGGAGTAATGTTGTCTTTTCCTAGCTTAATTGTTTTTATTAAATTTTCAAGTTTAGTTAACTAAAATTTCTCTAAACTATTGATGACAAATCAAAAATACTGACTAGTACCAATTTTTGTTAATACTTATAAATGCGTATATTAACCTTAAAAGGAAAAATTATTTAAATGGATATATGTATCTTAAATTTGTCAAGGTATACATAAAACTTTTGTATAGACATGTAAAGACGAACAAGGATCATTGTTTAGGTTATATAGAGAGCGAGTCTCTTTGGTTATAATTTATTAAACATGATTTTTTTTCCGACTATTTTTAAACTTTTCTCCTTACTAAGATATTTTTATGACTCGTAAAACATTTTAAGGAAGATATTTTATGAGTATATGGTTACATATGGAATATAAATTTATCATAAAGTTTTGGTCAAACTAAGAATGGTTAAGTATAGTAGTAGTCATAAATAATTATGTAATTACTATGTTTGATTAAAAAACTCTATAAATGAGACCTTGAAAAGTATAAATATATGATGTAATAAGTAATTAATTAAATACGTGGTGCCCAAGTTTATGAGAGGTTTATTCGTAATTATGTGTTGAACGTGACGGTCAAGTAGAACAAGTAACGTAAACCGTTAGATGAATTCGAATCCAACAGTTGAAAATGAAAACCCATTGCCATAGAACTCGAAAACAAGTATAAAAACCACCCACTACTCAGCTTTCAAACACTTACCCCTGCTTTGCTCTCTATTTCTCAGTTTTTTCATTTCAAGGTTCGAATTTGCACTTTTATTTATTATGTCTGCACATTTTTTAACACTTTTGTCATGAAACTTTTAAGATTATGAGCAAACTCACATACCGTCTATCTATTTATTATGTCTCTATTTTATGCTTTAACCGTTGATTTGAACGAAGGTATTGATTGATTGTTTTATATTATGGAATTATAGTATTTGTAACATGTCTTCTTTAACATTTATGTTTATGTGGTCTGCTAGACAAATGATGCTATCATTTTTTATTCTTTTGTTGTTTTTGTGAATTGTTTTAACTTTTTATTTTTCTTTATGATTAGGTTTTAAGTAATTACTTGACCTTAATATTCAAATCTGTTTCAATTATAACCATAATTTGGTTATATATTCGTTATGTATATATGATTTCGAAAATACAGGATAGTTTTTGTTAATATACTACGAAAAAATGTAATAAAAATTTATTAATAACCCGCCGTTAATAACATTTCCTTTTTCAAAATTGGTGTTAACAATAGCCTCAGGGCTATCGTTTGGAAAACCCGCAAAAAGGGTTTGTTTGTGTCATCAAGGTGGTGACAATTTATCCCTTAGTTAACGGTTTAAGTCTGTTTAAGTCTCATTTGAATCAAAAAGGTTAGTGGTGTGAAATGTAGAGTCTATGTGTACATTTACGGTTAAAAAGTTTATAACTTTTTGATGAATAAAACGATTTGTAAGGTCTTTGGCCTTGCATAATGTTTTTTTTCTTCTTTTCAATAGCTAAACACTTTAAAATGAAAATGGTTATAGTATAACAATTAACTCAAAGAGAGGGTGTTTGGGAATACTTTTTTTTTATAAAATAGCTCGATTTAACGAACAGTAAAAAAAGTATAAACTATTACATACAATCGATTTTAAAGAGCAATAAAAAGGTCTATACATAAAGGAGCAGGCAAACCCCTTTGGGGACCAGACATTAGGCCTACTAGGCTTGCAATCTGGTTCTAAACTTGCAGCGACCGGGCATGGGAGGGCCGGTATTATCCCGGGCCTGGCCTATGACCAGTTTTGGGCACATGACTGATGGGCAATTTGAGATATTTTGCTGGTAGGATAGTTTGCATTAGTGTATGTTATCTATAAGGGTGTGTACATAATTTGTTTTTGACATTTGATTTGATTTTGGGAATTTTAGCAACCATCTCAGTTTCATCATGGGAAAGGAGAAAGTACATATTAACATCGTTGTGATTGGCCATGTGGATTCTGGAAAGTCGACCACTACAGGGCATTTGATCTACAAGCTTGGAGGTATTGACAAGCGTGTGATTGAGAGATTCGAGAAGGAAGCTGCTGAGATGAACAAACGTTCGTTCAAATATGCATGGGTTCTAGACAAGCTCAAAGCTGAGCGTGAACGTGGTATTACCATTGATATTGCCTTGTGGAAGTTTGAGACCACGAAATACTACTGCACTGTCATTGATGCTCCAGGTCATCGTGACTTTATCAAGAACATGATTACTGGAACTTCTCAAGCTGATTGTGCTGTTCTCATTATTGATTCCACGACTGGTGGTTTTGAAGCTGGTATTTCAAAGGATGGGCAGACTCGTGAGCACGCGTTGCTTGCTTTTACGCTTGGTGTCAGGCAAATGATTTGTTGCTGTAACAAAATGGATGCGACTACACCAAAATACTCAAAGTCTAGGTACGATGAAATTGTTAAGGAAGTGTCGTCATACCTCAAAAAGGTTGGATACAACCCTGACAAAATCCCATTTGTTCCAATTTCCGGGTTTGAAGGAGATAACATGATTGAGAGGTCAACTAACCTCGACTGGTACAAAGGTCCTACTCTTCTCGAAGCACTTGACAGTCTAAATGAACCAAAAAGACCGTCAGACAAGCCTCTTCGTCTCCCACTCCAAGACGTGTACAAGATTGGTGGCATTGGGACTGTCCCAGTTGGTCGTGTTGAAACAGGTGTTATCAAACCTGGTATGGTGGTCACTTTTGGACCAACTGGTCTCACCACTGAGGTTAAGTCTGTTGAAATGCATCACGAGGCGCTCCAAGAAGCTTTGCCAGGTGACAATGTTGGGTTCAACGTGAAAAACGTTGCTGTGAAGGATCTCAAACGAGGTTTTGTTGCTTCAAACTCAAAAGACGATCCAGCAAAGGGTGCTGCAAGTTTCAGTTCTCAAGTCATCATCATGAACCACCCTGGTCAAATAGGAAACGGTTATGCACCCGTCCTTGATTGCCACACTTCTCACATTGCTGTTAAGTTTGCTGAACTGTTGACCAAGATTGACCGAAGGTCTGGTAAGGAGATTGAGAAGGAGCCTAAGTTTCTGAAAAATGGAGATGCTGGAATCGTGAAGATGATTCCAACCAAGCCTATGGTCGTTGAAACATTCTCTGAGTATCCTCCTTTGGGACGTTTTGCTGTGAGGGATATGCGCCAGACGGTTGCTGTTGGTGTGATCAAAAGTGTGGACAAAAAGGACCCGACTGGTGCTAAGATAACCAAGGCTGCTGCTAAGAAGAAATGAACCGCGACTTTTATGAATCTGAATTTGAAATTCAGAGCGAACCTTATTATTATGTTATTATGTCTTTTCATGTTTTGTCATGTTGCTTGTTGTCAACGTCCTTCTTGCCATCTTTTACCACTATTCCTAGGAACGGTTGTTCTGTTGCGCTTTCGGGTTCATACCTGGGTGCTTGACAGACGGTGGTACAAGTTCCGCTACTTATTTTTGTGTGATGGAGTCTTTTTCTACTTATAAATAAACTTATTTGGAGTTTGATGATATATATATATAATTTTTGGATAGTATATTTGTGCACCTAGTCTAGTGCATACTTATAGTGGAAGAAATTGTCTACTATGTCTCCGTCTTGATTAATGAGAAGAAAAATATATATATTTCTAGATACCATGTTTGTACACCTAATCTACTGCGTACTCGTGATTATTATGTCTAATGGTCATTGTAGCAGCGGAACCAACAAATATTTTACGACAAAGTTCGTGAAAGGAAAGTAAGAGGGGTAAAAAAGTACAGATTTATTTATAATGTGCAAAATAACAAAAATAACATAAATATAATAATATTTTACATTATGATAAAATTATAATGGACAAAATTGTCTATTCTGTCTTCGTCTTGGCTCCAGTATTGGTCATACGAAATGTATGTAAAATACTAAAACATGTGATGTATGTAAAATACTAAAACATGTGGATATAAACAGTACAAATATTATAATGTTTTCAGGAGATAAAGTATAAGTATGAAGACATTATATTATATAGTTTCTTGTATAATTGGAATTAAGGAATATGTGTGGTCGTTGTATACCTGTTTTAATATTTTTAGGCTAGTTGGTTTATACTAGTTATTAATTTAAATGACTTTTTAGTGGTCGACTATTGTTGTTGCTTTTGTGTCAAGCTAAATGATTTTTTGTTGAGGACTTAATTATGTAAATTGTTAGCTTAATTATGTATAATTATTTTATAGATTTTAACCTCTATTTTTAAGAAGTACAACATTTAATTTTATTTTTCATTCCCAACCATTTATTATTGTTTTTTAAAAAAAAAAACTCAATAAAGTACATTAAATTTATTTCCTTTGAATATATTTCTTTATGAATAACAGAAAGAATTGTTTTGTTTTGATTAAAAAGTACGGTGTAATAAATAAATGCATTAAATAATATCTACAACTTTCAAATTCAATATGTGAATATAATAATTGCGAGCCATTATTGTACAAATTATTGATAGAAACAAATAATAATAATATTAACAATGTCCATTATAAAATACACTACTTCATATTTTATAGATCTTTTTTTATTTTTATTTTTTTTCTCATTTTTTTCACATTCACATTCACATTTACAAAACGAAACATTTTCCTCTAAAGATTTTTTTTTTTTTTCTTTCTTTTTACTTTAGTCGGTTGCTTTAAAATTCATATCCATATACCTTTACAATTATGTATTTAGATGATGACCTTATAATGATGTTGCAATTATTTAGTTTAAAACAACTTGGCTTTAATCAATTCCTCTATCAAATTTTATTGATGAAGCATGTTCATTAATTGTTTGATCATATTCATATGGGAAGTGATTTGTTAAAAACAACATTAGCCATACACAACAAATTTTATATAGTCGGACTAATTTACCTTTACTTTAATTTTTACATTTAACCCTTTATATATTGTCTAAAATTTATTTAAAACTCACACTTTTTTTAAGTTATCATTGCAATCATATCCCTTACATTCTTAAAACAATTTTATTTGTTTGACGTCTTTTTTCGCTAATATTTTATTTATTCGTTGAGTTAATTGAAGCCACATGTTCAATAAAATTATGATATAGGAGTGACCATAAATGAATAATAAACATCAAAATCGTTGAAGAATTTTTCCAGTGTATGCTTTAATATATACTATTTTTCTTTAATATTATATGTTAAAGAACTGTGACTAGAAAGTAGTCGTGTCGGAAAAAACCGAAAATCGAAACCGGTCCAAACCGGTTCGAAATTTACTATAAGTATGTAGGTAAAGTCCCGTTGCACTTTTGTAACAGTTAGACTACGTAACAACAGTTACGCTTTTTTTTTTTTTATTAAATATTCCAAACCGGTTTGTAACCGGTTTTTGGAATCGAACCGGTTTGGACCCGGTATGAAGGTCGTGTGAAGACAGATTCAACCTACGATTGTAAATATAACACTTTAATCATTTTATCGTCTTTAAAATTTATTGAATTCTTTTATTACTTGTGTCTCCATAAGTGAAATCGATGTTGTACGAGATGATTTTGAGACAAAGATAAGGTCGTGTGAAGACAGATTCAGCCTACGATTGTATAAAATAAAGATAGATCATGAGAGTTATCTTTTGTGAAAATGAGTGGAAATAAAAGGGTCAAATCTAAAAAAATTAATAAAACTAATGGAAGGATAATATTGTTAAATTACATTAATTGTTGTATATGGCTAAATTTTGTTGTATACAAATCACTTCCCTATTCATATAGCGCGCTATACAATTATTCTTCTTCATTTACTTCATATTATAGTACTTCGACAAAACTATTATCTTGGATAATAAAAATGAAAATTTAAATAAGAAAAAGTTACAAGCAACTACTTAAGTTGTGGATAATAAAAACATAAGACGGAAAAATGAAAAGAACTATTTATATTTTATTAATCATAATATTTAGAGAACAAATTTTGTTTGTACAGTACAAGGAAATGACATTAGACATGAAATGATTCGATTATGGGTGAAATATCAACCTTTGCTGATTGTCTCACCATTTGATGAACAATCACATTTTTTTTTTTTAAATAATCATGATCTTAGCAGTTTTTTTGTATGTATGATTGATGGGATTTGCTAACCATTGTTCCGGGGGCGATGGTTAATTTTGCTAAAAATGAATAATATGTATTAAATGAACTAATATCTTCCATGTTTATGCAGATTTTTAATATATTTAATGTAAAAGGAATGATTGAGTTTATTTAATGCATTTTATTTCCTTTTAGCAAATATAATCATTGCCCCGGGACAATGATTAGCAAATCCCATAATGATATTAGCTATATATCTATGTGTATTTCATACCTCCTAACTCGTATCCGGATTTTACTTGATGTATATTTGGTTTTCGATTTTCTAAAACAACAAAATCAAGTACACATGTATATTCCATACACAAATTCCATTCATGTCGTTATTTTCTTGTTTCATTTCCCAACGGCAACATGTCTTTTTTATACAAATGAAAATAGAAAAATGACATGTTTCCTCATTTCGTCTGGGCCCTCACAATATCCAAAAATAACAAAACAAATGAGTGTATTTTACACATTCATCCCACACTAAATATTAGTTGGGATTCAAATTAATAGAAATTATTGAGGATTTAAATTCATTAATCAAGGTATTCTAAATTTATTTTGTTTATAAATGAGTATTAACGGGTATTATAAAGTGTATTATGAGTGATCGTACATTACTCATCGTTTATAAGAATATTTTTTTATATTTTATATATTTATATAGACTAAATCTCTATTTTTATTATATACAAATTATAATAATAATAGTATTATTTTTACAAACCTAACGTTAAAGGCTAATCATATATGCTCATCCCTCCGAGGATGTGCAGCAGGTTCCTCGAGCATCTACAATTTTAAGCACGGCCCATATAAAAGAAACACTTTATAGATTATTAATCATACGATTTACCAAACTAATTGATTGGTTTATGGAAAATGATGAAAGGGACCTACTTATCTCAACAAACAATTAATTTCTCATATTTTAACTTTTTGATGTTAATAATTTATCTAGTTTTTAAATATTAATGATATTTTATTAAAACAATAAAATAACCATATTTTATTTCATTTAAATACATTATTTTTTGAATCATTATAAACTTTGTTACTCGTAAAATATCATTCTTGCATGTACTTTTTACAAGTTCGTATGAAGTAAGGCCAAAAAGTGTTGACATATACTAATCTTAACTATTAGGAAGTGATTAAATAACAAAGCAATTTAAATAATCTGGGTTTGCTAGTCCATATGTTTATCGTTGTTACATTATTTTACTTTATCACGTTATTTATGATATCAATATCATACCTTGTTCTATAGTATGTTCACACTAGTCTTATAAAAAAAATCTGATCGCTATTGAAATGGTAATGATAATTGATAAGTGTGGGTTTTTGTTGACATTTGTGTATTAGATGGGCATTGGTGTTGGATTTGAACAATGTATGGACGAGCTTAGATACATGGATGATAAGATTGATTTTGCTTGACGAGAACGAAGATGACAAAGACAAATATAGAAGTGAAGTAGTGAACAATGATGTAATGGTGGTTGGAGCAGTGACAATGTGAGTTGATTCTTATGGCTTGATCAAAACATGGATGTCACAAGTGTTGATGAGTAGACTTTGTGTTTTTTAAGATTTTAATAGTAACGACCATTGTTTCAAACATCGACAAAATGCGATCATTTTTAAAAGACCGACATAAAAACCTTTAAAAAGACACTACACTTTACAACTCAAATAAGTATTAAAAAAATATTAAAATAGATTATCACTCAAAACCTATTAAAATATACTAATAATAACCAAAACCATTTAATTAAAAAAAAAAAAAATTAAGGTTGAAGGCAACCCAAAGAACAGCACCAAAGTGGGGTCAAAATCCAAGCAAAACCCAGCTGTTACCTTTTATACTTCTTCTCCTATTACCAAGATCTCATTTTTCTATTTCTGTTTCATCTTCTTATTACACTTCAATCTTCAACAACAAATAATCACAACCCAGATTCATTTACTTGTAAGTTTTCTCACTTTTTCTAAAAAATTTAACCTTAAAAACCTCTTTTTTATCTTGTTTCTTTTATATTTCTGATAAAAATCTTATCTTGATGTGATTTTTATTGAATTCTTGATGTTTAGATTTCAATTTCATCTGGGCATTGGTTAATTGTTTGGATCCTGTTGTTTTCTTGAATCTTTAGACTGTAATTTGAACTCTTTTTTGTTAAATTTTTATTTTGTTTTGGGCTATTGGGATTATTATTTGGATCTTAAAGTTTCAATCTTTTTGTTGATTAAGATTAGGGTTTTGTTTAGTTTATTGGAATTAATTTGATTTAGACTCATGGATGAGTTTAGGGTTTCAAATTCTCTTTAAAGTTAAACTGATTCATTGAAATTTTAGATAACATTCAGCTAATCGAATCCGTGGGGCGTTATGCGTTTTTCTCAACTAATATAGACTATATAGTACACAAAGAGAACAAAGTATCGAACATTCGTACTTATGAGAGTCTTTTCGGACTGTTTTCTTTGATGATCCTGCCTATTTTTTTATAGAAATTCAATTTCGGACGTTGATACAATATTAATGTTAATTGATGACTCTTAAATTGATATTAATCAAATACGCTTTCGTAAAGAAACATTATCTTCATGTTAAAGTCAAATTCCTATCAACTTAAATTAGATAGAGATAGGTATGACTTTAATTGTCAAAGTATACCATTACATATTTGTAATTATGTCGAAATTGGATAATTTACAGGTTAATCGGTGGATAATACAGTAATGGGGAGGAAAGGAAAGTGGATTTCGTCTATTAAAAAGGTTTTGAGCCCGAGCTCCAAGGAAAAGAAAAACCAGGTTGGATACAAGTATGATTGATCGTTGTTTCTATTTGCGGGCCAAAATTGTGACTAATGTATTTTATTTTATTTTTATTTTAGAAATTAAAGAAAACTTTGGTAGAGGAAAAATCTTTGGAACCACCAGTTGCTCCGTTTGTAGAACATCATGTCAATTCTCATCAGATTCCTCCATCAGAAGAAGTAAATCCGATTGAGGTGGAGGATGAGCAGACAAAACATGCTTATTCTGTTGCAGTTGCTGCCGCAGCTGCAGCTCAAGCGGCTGCCGCTGCAGCTCAGGCGGCTGCTGCTGAGTCTGTTCGACTCGCTGAGTTGACTCAGACTCGGTATTCGGGAAAATCAAAGGAGGAAGCAGCCGCTATTAGAATTCAAACGGCTTTTCGTGGATACTTGGTATGTGAAATGTGGCATCCAGTTTCGTATTCAATTTAAGGGACCCGGTATGAGGTATGACTGAATTTGTTAATATTTTCTGATATGTTTTCCAGGCAAGGAGGGCTTTACGGGCATTAAGAGGGCTAGTGAGATTGAAATCACTGGTGGAAGGGCCTGCTGTGAAACGACAAACAACAAACACGCTAAAATGTATGCAAAACCTATCTCGTGTGCAGTCTCAAATCAATTCTAGGAGAATCAGGATGTCAGAGGAAAATCAGGCACTCCAGAAACAACTCCTTCAAAAGCGCGCCAAAGAAATTGAAAGCTTGCAGGTTACTTTTCGTTTCATTTCAGAAAGATTGTATATTTAGTTTTTATTTGATTATGTATGTTTATGTTGAAATTTTATTACTATTGGTGCATGTAATGTTATAAAAGATGGGAGATGAATGGAATGATAGTCTGCAATCAAAAGAAGCGATTGAAGCAAAGCTATTGAGCAAATACGAGGCTACTATGAGACGTGAACGGGCTATGGCTTATTCGTTTTCTCATCAGGTAAACAGGTTTTCATCTTATATTTGCTATACTCGTATTTAAGCTTGTTGTCTATGCTCTAACATGAGTTTGGAAACTTGTATAAAACAGCAACCATGGAAGAAGTCATCGCGGGCAACAAACTTGCTTTTCATGGACCCGACTAATCCTCAATGGGGGTGGAGTTGGTTAGAAAGATACATGGCAGCCCGTCCATGGGAGCCACGTGGCGATAAAGAATCCGGAAACGATCATGCATCTGTTAGAAGCGGTATCAGCATTAGCGGGAGTGAAATCGCCAAGTCATATGCCCGTCACCAACTCAACTCCTCCTCACCTACAACCCCTCAAGCAAAGGCAGGTGTTCCCCAAGGGTCAAGGAAAGTCAAACCAGGTCAAAGCCCAAGAAATTTCGGGCCCGGGCCCGAAGAGGACTCGAAGAGTGTATTCAGTGTGCAGTCTGAGAAAAACAGAAGGCATAGTATTGCTGGGTCTTCGATTAGAGATGACGAGAGTTTAGCTAGCTCCCCGTCGGTTCCTAGTTACATGGCACCTACAAAGTCAGCAAAGGCTAAATCACGGGGTCAAAGCCCGTTAGGCCCAATGGAGATTAATGATGCATCCACCCCTGATAAGGGATCGGGTTTGAATGCAAAGAAAAGACTTTCTTATCCTGCTTCACCGGCTAGGCCTAGGCGTCATTCGGGCCCACCTAAGGTGGGAAGCAGTGTTGTCATTGGTGTGGAGCAGAATGTGAGTTAAGTCGATTGATTATTTTTTTAGCCAAAACGAAAAAAGAAAGTATTATGTACTATTTAGTAAAGTCTATAACTCATAAGATCTAATTTAAAAACGATAAAAAAAAAAAAATAGAAAAAAGAAAGGGGTGGAAAGTAAAAATTTATTTGTTGTGATTTAAGTTTATTTGATTGAGTGGTGAAAGGTTTAAAGTTTGTGTTGAAACGAATTCTTTCTTCTTTGTGTTTGTGTGCATTTCAAAATGAATATTAATTGTCACTATTTCTTTGCTTACTTTGATTCTTATAAATATTTGACTACAAACCCTTTGGTATAAGTAAAGACGGAGTCAGAGTTTTATATTAGAGGAATTAGCTATGTATTATTGAAGCAAAATATAGGTTATCTAAGGGAACTCCCCTTGTCACCGCCAATTGGCATAAGCCACATTACTATACAAATTCGTCCATGGGTTTGGGTCTAACGCACCAGTCGTTCAAATCGTGCAAAGATCTTGTGGATTATCGACATAGGACACAATAAGGATTATCATATATATCAATTTGCTTATAATGAAGCTAGTGAATAATGTTCTAGGGGTAATGTTATCTTTTCCTTGTTTAGCTGTTTTTATTAAATTTTTAAGTTTAGTTAAAATATTGTATTTTCCATGCTTAAGATACATTTTCAATGTTAGTTAAATAATTTCACCAATTATATCTAAGAAGGTTAGATTTCCATCAAATATCTTAGACTACTTTATCTTTTTCAAAAGGGTTTACATGTTGCTTTCGGTTTTTTAAACACGTGATACTATTTCTTAATTTATTAACCAAAACAAACGATATGTACCATTTAATTTTTATCAATATAAAATCTAAAATAAAATGTTTATTATGCTTTTAACATAGTCTAAGTAACAGTAACATAGACTAATTAGAATTGAGCTAAAAGTTTCATCGTGGGACGAAGCCCGGGCAAGTTGAAATCTAGTCGATAACAAACAACATAATAAAACCTAAAACCTCTCACTTTATAAGGGTTTGTGTGTGACTAGTTTGATGATTATTATTGGACTGAAGGATAGAAAGCTTACATGTCCCCAGGAAAGGACATTAAAGCTTACATAAGAATCCAAGAAACTGGATACAACACATGCAACAATTTACAACAAAAAAGATACCTTAAGATTTTGACCATTCCACGAATTTGTAACTTATTATAACCAAAACCCCACTTCTAATTTGTATTTTTAGGCTTTATGTTTATACCCCTTTATTAGTGTTAAAACTTATGTGTGGTCTTATTTATTGGGAAATTTTTCAATGAGTTGACGCGACAATTTATGTTAAGTTTCATACGAATACATGATCCACTACATCCACGGCTGAAGCTAGAACGGACATAATAGAAAGTTCTTAACTACAATTTTGTCACATTATAAAATATAGTTATATTTATATTGCTGCTTCAAACCCAATTGACTTGCCTTCTAAGCGAATCGCATTGCTCAATCACCGACGTGAAAAACTTTTGATATGGGTATTGAAGGTATATTAGGATTCGGAAAAAAATTTAAAAATTTCACTAGTTGCTTCAATTTAAAACAAATGTTCAACAACATCACATGAACCAAATTTTGTTTCATATATTTTTTATATATTTAGTCATCCAACATTTCAGGATAAGTCCTTTGTTCATTTTTAGTTGTTTTAAAAGCAATACATCCTTATTCTTTTACTAAAATAAATAATACTCCCTGGATAATGATATATTCAAAATAAATTAATTTATTTCTGGTTTAAAAGTTCTTTTTTGTTTTGCTATTGAAGTTGTACTTTTTGAAACGCTTGTTACTTAAGGTAGTATTATTTTGGTTAAGTGTCTAAAGAATTTTATTTTATTTTATTTAAATGGTCAAAGTAACTAATACACTAATAATATAATTATGACGAGAATCAAACCCGTAACATGCTAACATACATGTCACTAAATACAAGTAATTCCGTTAGGCTACAAACCTGTTTGATAGTTCCTAAAGAATTATAATGCGGCGTATATTAATTTTTAAAATACATGTTGAATTAATCATTTAGGTAGTTGTAGAAACCTAGAAGAATGGTTTTGTTGGGTATCTTTTGTTCATGTGTTAGTTGGGGAAAATCTCAACGTATTCTTCTTGTTTGTCATTGGTTGTCAACCATCTAAATTTTTCAAATTTCTTATTTTCATGTTAGATAGTACCATTTGAGAAACCCAATTTATTTAAATTATTATTATTTGATAAATCATATGAAAATAAAAAGAATTTTGGTAACAATAATTCAGGATTGTGGTTACAAATTTTAAACCTACATTATTTACTTATACTTGGTTAATAATTGTTTTATGTAATTAAGGTAATATCTCCAAACTTAAAAAAACCTTTCAATATACACATTTTTCAATACTTGTTTAAATCCATAAACCAAATCACTCAGTCGAGTATTGCAAAGCTCAAACTCGACTTGATTACTAAAATCCGGGCTCGAAACTCGACTCGAACTCGACCGAGCTTTAATTTTTAGGATGAAACTCGACTCGGTTACTAAAACTCGAGCTCGAACCTCGAATCGAGCTCGATTGGTTTTACATTTCAAGCTCGAGCTAGGTAAATATTCGTTATATAAACTCGACTCGACTCGCTTTATATGCATAATACCTTATACAATATGTATTTAAAAGGGTAAAAGTGTAATTTAACATAAGTTCGATAAGACTCGCGAGCCTCACGAGCCGATTATCCTTGAGCTCGAACTCGACTTGAAAATTTACTCGAGTACCTTGAGCTCGAGCTCGAGCTCGTTTAAATCGAGTCGATTCCGAATAAGTTTGCGAGCCAATCTCAAGTAACCCGCGAGCTGTCTCGTCTTATTTACACCATACCTCTCAGTCTCCGAAATTGTTTTTATCAAAGAGTCAAATAACAATCATATGAGTTTTACAAAACGTTATCACAAACACCTTCCTAGACTAGTTTTCACTTGTGATTCAACTCATTGATTCAATTACATTAAAACGACTTCTTTTTGTCGTCCGACTTGATTCTTCTTACGTAAAAACTTTAGCTTCATTAATAGGCGATAGTCCGACTTGTCTATTTAATACCAATAAAGAGCTAGTATTTTGCAATTTATTGTGATGTAAGAATCCAACAAGATAAAACTTGTTACTTCATCCATTCCCGAAAAAATCAAAATCCACATTTTGGGTTTTCCAAAACAAATAGTACTACAACACAAAATAAGTTTCCCACAGTATTTCATTATTTTTAAGATTTATTTAAACTTAAATAAAATTATGTTAACTATATTATGTGTTTAACAAAAAAAATAAAATAAAAAAAATCTGTTTAATATTATTTTGTCTGAAATAATTTATGTCTAGATCAAAGGAAGACTAACATGCGATGTCATTAATATTTTGTAATGGTCAAGAATCACATGTATGTACTATACATATGCAACTTGAACAATTAACCGGATGCCAATTTGGCTACGTTTTTTTACCTTTTATGGTTATATTTCCTTTTTACCGTAATTTTTTTTCTTTATTTATTACACTTCCTATTCGTATATAATACTTTCTTTAGTTCTTTTAAAATCTAAATAATCATGAATGAAATTCTCTCTTTAAAAAGTTTAAAAGTTTTGATAATAACAGTTTAAAATGTTCAAACATGGTTATTTTTTTTTTTTTGAAAAAGCCAAATTTATGTGTACATTAACAAATACCGTAATACACTTTACAAATTATCTCGCAATCACATAATACACAAATAAAACAAATACCGTAATTTTTTGTTTTATTTGTGTATTATATGCGCTTGTTCAACTTAAATTACGCATTTGAGAACCCTCCTAACAATCCACTTGAATGTTTTGTTCTTTAGTTCTTGTACCACCTTGTCGACACTAGTCACTATCTTCGCAAATGCATTCTCGTTTATTATCTTCTACATGTAGTTACACACTTGCATGTAGACAGCACCATAACTTGCCACAGATCTTTATTGGAACAATTTCTCGAAATGACGCCATGTTTCTTAATATTTTTGTCGAATCGCCTCTTCTAAAACTTTTAATCTTCCACCATTCAGAAATATTGTCCCAAACGCTATCAACAACTTTACATGTGACTAAACAATGATCGATTGTTTCTATATCATCGTCACAATTCTAACATGGTTATTTTGTTGCAATTAATTTATAATTGTGTATTTGAAGTTATTAACTCCTATTTTTACGGAGTATAAGCGTCTTATGCATATTTTTTGCTTTAATCACAATTTATAAGATTGTAGTTATAAAGCGTATATCCGACGACTTGTAAGTATTCAAATTAGTTATCTTAGTCAAGATAAATAATATAAGTTTCATAAGAAGCCATTTAAAATTTTCAAATTATATTGATCTATTTTTTTTAGCACTCCAAAAGGAAGTAATTAACTTGAGAATTTATGGTTTGGGAATCTTTGACCTCGAGTGACTAATGTTTATAAACAAGTTTGTTTTATATTAATTAATAAGTTAACTGGATTTAATATTTGAGTGATAACAAAGTTATAGTCCCAACTTACTTTGAAATTCCGAGTCTCACGTACTCTTTTTTATATAAAAGTATAATATAATTTATTTTAATAAAATCAAATATATTTTTTGTTAAATATAAGATGATATATGTTATTATTTATGTATTTATTTTTTATTCCGGTTAAGAAGTAATTTTAATTATAATTATAATTATATTATAATTATAATTATAAATTCTAACATTTATCAACATTTTTTTTTAACTATTTAATGAATAATGTTAAAATTAGAATTAGAAATTCTAACATTTATCAATATTTTTAAACTATTTAATGAATAGTGTTAAAATTAGTTTGTTTTTTTTTTTTTTTTTTTTTTTTTTTTTTTTTTTGCAAATATAAGTAATTTAAAATTTTGATATTTAATTTTTTTCTTTTAGGTCTAAATTAATTAACTAAAATTCTAAAATTTATCAACATTTTCTTTAACTATTTAATGAATAGTGTTAAAATTAGTTTTTTTTTTTCAAATATAAGTAATTTAAAATTTTGATATTTAATTTTTTTCTATTAAGTCTAAATTAATTGAAGACAACGGAATTATGTTGATTCAGATGAAAAGTTATTGTTTATAGTTGAATGCCTAATGTTTAAAACTAAAAGAATTTTCTTAAGATATGTTTTAGTTTTTGTATTATTCAAAAAGAAAAAAACATAAATTTAATATGACTGATTTTTAGTTTGATTTAACTTTTAATTTTGTAACTTTTTAAACCTTGGTGCAACGCGCTGGTTAAAAAAATACATGTTATATATTAATTGTAATCTTTTGTATATTAATACGAGTAATAATACATAATAATCCTCTTAAAATAGCTACACTCAAACATGGTATTAGAAGTGACATTGAACCTTTAACTCGTAAATTACATTCATCTCACACGAAATATAAAATCCCTCATGTTCGATCACTCATCTATGATCCAACATTGTGTCACAATCTTGCTCGAACATTATAAAATTTAGCTTTCAGTCGTCCATATATTGCACATGTTGTCCAATAATTAAGTTTATCTACTTACGCACAATCCTCGTGAGTCTCATTTTCATTTTCTCAAGTGTATACTTCACGGGACTCATACTCACATGTTATTTATTTGACCCTCACATGTAGATCGGTTAGTTGTATATAACGATACATACTAGGTGGAATGTCCATAGACTTGGCGTTTCACTTCTGGTTACTGCGTATTTCTTGGAGATATATTCATTTTTTGTTTCTCACAACGTCAACATGTTGGGTCTCGGTGCAGTGCTATAGCTAAGTATATGTTGTTATCAATGTTCTTGTCGAAGCAGCCTGGTTACGTAAAATTTTGTTAGAGATTCGTTGTCCACTTGCTCGTGCTATTGTCGTATTAAGTTATAATATGAATAATGTGTATCTTTCTTCTAACTATGTACAACACTTGCGCAACAAACATGTTCAAATTGATTTACACGTTGTTGGAGAACGAGTTGCCAATGCCGTTGATAAGGTTCTTGTGCTTCTAGCTTGTTCCTTTATCCTATCAATTTACGTGCGTTTACTAAATGGTTACACTCCCAACTTTTCTTCGAGCTTAGGTCTATTTCGAGCATTAAGACTCCTCATGTTTCGACTACATAGAGTCAGAGATCCGGATGTTGTTTACATACCTCCTGCAGATGATCCGGAGATGTTGTTGAATAGATTAGCCATCTATGATTCCCAAATTGAGATGATCGTATTAGGATGGTATTAAGGTTATATTAGAACCTTATTAGAGAGAAAACTTATGTGTGTGTTTGGGATGAAAGTGATGGTGATAATAAAATGAGCCAACCCTTCTAAAGGTTTATCACATCCCTTTATATACACACTCAAATTAGGAGTGTGTATTATTTAGTCCCGTGGTGTTTAATAAGTGTTTACATTTAGCTCTCTTAGTTCCGATCACCTAATGGGAAATCTATAGTGTCGGTAAGGTAAATACGTCCATCGAATATTTACTAGACACAGATTTCAGTTAGCGTCAGTCATCATATCAGTAAGGATAAATGATCAATGAGGGTCACAAATAATATGGGTCCAACATTCTCCCACTTGACCGAGTAGATCATTTATCTATGAGTATTGTTAAGTCCGTACGAGATAATACTCATTTTGTTTAAAACCGAAATCATAGTTGATAAGTACAGTCGTAGAGAAGAACATCTACTCAGGACCCCCACTAGTCAAACTATGACTCAAATTCAAAACTGAATAAGCAATGATAGACCAACTAAGACAAATTTTGTTATAATAATGTCCAACACAGTTATGCGCATAAGGTGTAAATAATAGACAAACAAAATCTGAATAAGGAGGAAAATTTTCATTAATAAATAATAATGACCAATAAGTACAACAATGCTATTAAATTAAGTCTTTTGTAAGCCCCATATTCGACACGTGTCCTACGAATATATTAGGAGGAAGACCTTTGGTCATCGGATCCGCTAGCATGTCATGTGTACTTATGTACTCAACACAAAGAACATTTTCCTCAACCCGTTCGCGTACAAACAGATACTTTGTGTCAAGATACAGCCCAGCGCCAGTCGAACTGTTACTGTTCGAGAAAGTTACAGCAGCTGAGTTATCACAGTAAAGCTTCAATGGTCTAGAAATTGAGTTGACGAGTTTGAGTCCACTGATCAGGTTCCTTAACAACATCCCATGACAGGTTGCATTATAAACGGCAACATATTCAACCATCATAGTAGACGTTGTGGTCAGTTTCTGTTTATGACTCCGCCAAGAGATTGGTCCGCCAGCTAACATGAAAATATACCCAGAAGTAGATTTATGGTCTTCTTTGCATTTAGCAAAGTCAGAATCAGAATAACCTACTACTTCCAAGTTGTCACTTCTTCTATAAGTTAATTTGTAGTCTTTGGTCCCTTTCAGATATCGTAGAACTTTTTTAGCCGCTTTCCAGTGTGCTAATCCGGGGTTAGATAAGTAACGCCCCAGCATACCAGCGATGTAAGCGATATCCGGTCGAGTACAGACCTGAGCGTACATAATGCTCCCAACTACAGATGAGTAAGGTATCATCCTCATTTCAGCCTTCTCAGTTTCAGTGCTCGGAGTTTGATGAGGTCCAAATACGTCCCCTTTAACTACCGGAGCCACAGTGGGTGTGCAGTGCTGCATGTTATAGCGTTCTAGAATACGGTCAATATAAGCCCTTTGGGAAAGACCTAGAACACCATTACGTCTATCTCGATTTATTTCGATACCTAAAACATAAGAGGCATCACCGAGATCTTTCATGTCGAAATTATGCGAAAGCATTCGCTTCGACTCATGTAGCAGATCCAAGTTGTTACTTGCAAGCAGAATATCATCCACATACAAAACAAGGATAATAAAGTTACTCCCACTGATCTTGAGATAGGTGCATTGATCCACTTGATTCTTTAGGAAGCCATCAGATTTTACGACTTCATCAAATTTAAGGTACCATTGTCGTGATGCTTGTTTCAACCCATATATCGATTTATTCAACTTGCAGACCATGTGCTCTTTACCTTCTGGAATAAATCCTTCAGGTTGCCGCATGTATACGTCTTCTTGCAAGTCACCATTTAGGAAAGCGGTCTTGACATCCATCTGATGTAACTCTAAATCATAATGAGCTACGAGTGCCATGATGATCCTTAGGGAATCTTTACGAGAGACAGGGGAAAAGGTCTCTTGATAATCAATTCCTTCCTTTTGAGTAAAGCCTTTTGCAACCAGTCTGGCCTTATAGCGTTCGACGTTTCCATTCGGGTCTAATTTGGTTTTGAACACCCATTTACATCCAATTACTTTGGATCCTTTAGTGAGTGGAACCAATACCCAAACGCCATTACGCTCCATGGATTTGAGCTCTTCAATCATGGCTTCAATCCATTTAGCGGCCTGATCACTATTCATAGCTTCTCGGTAAGAGGTTGGATCAGTAAGTTTCCCAATGTTTTCGACTTCAGCCAGATAAGTTTCGAAATCATCAAAATTAGTGTTTCTGCGAGCCCTTGATGATCTCCTGAGCTGAATTACGGGTTCTTCAGGAACAAGCGGTTCTTCGGCGTTTAGATTAGGAGGCATAGGAGGTTCAACCGGTTCATTAGGAGATCCAGGTATATCGGGAGCAGCGTTGGGTACAAGAGGAATTATCGGAGGAATCGTAATAACCGACGAATGGTTTCCCCCCGTTCTTGTACTTCTTGCAAATCTAAATCAGGATTTGTCGTGCTCCCACTGATCTCTGAATTTTCGAGGAAAGTGGCATGTTGCGTATCTATGATGCGGGTAGAGTGAGAAGGACAGTAAAACCGATAACCTTTTGAGTTCTCGGGATAACCAATAAAGAAACATGTAAGGGTTTTAGAATCCAGTTTCTTTAAGTTAGGGTTATAGACTTTTGCTTCGGCAGGACAGCCCCATACTTTCATATATTTTAGACTCGGTTTCCTACCTGTCCAGATCTCATAAGGAGTTTTAGGGACAAATTTTGATGGAACCCTATTGAGTATATGAACATCTGTTTTTAAGGCCTCAGTCCAAAGAAATTTGGGTAGGTTAGTGTTGGCGAGCATACTTCTCACCATGTCCATTAAAGTTCGGTTTCTCCTTTCAGCAACACCATTCTGTTGAGGAGAACCTGGCATGGTGTATTGGTTAATTATGCCCTGTTCCTTGCAAAAATTATAGAAAGGACCAGGAGTTTGACCAATATCAGTATGTTTACCGTAATACTCACCTCCCCTATCTGATCGGACAACTTTTATCTTATGATCAAGTTGGTTTTCAACCAAAGTTTTATAATCGACAAAAGTTTGTAAGGATTCAGATTTTTCTTTAATCAGATAAAGGTGCATATAACGTGAATAATCGTCAATGAATGTAATAAATGATGTATGTCCTGTTATTGATGCGGGATAGGGGCCACTAATATCAGTATGAATTATTTCCAACAAGTTGGAACATCTGGTGGCTCCTTTCTTATTCCCTTTAGCCATTTTGCCTTTGAGGCATTGAATACATGTTTCGAAATCACTAAAATCAAGAGAGGGTAAGATTCCTTCTTTTACGAGTCGTGTCATGCGATCTCGTGAGATGTGGCCGAGACGTTTATGCCACAATGTGGAGGAATTCTCTGCTTGTTTAGGTGATTTTGTCTTTGTTTTAGTAATGTCATCAATATTAAGAGACAACAAAGACTGTGAGAAATTATGATCTAGTTCTAATTTATACAGTAATCCATCCAAAAAACCACAACCAAACAATTCATTATTAAGAGTAAAAGTGATCCTGCCACAACCATGAGTAATTACATAACCTTCAAGATCAAGTCTAGATATAGATACAAGGTTCCGAGTAATTCTCGGTACATATAAGGTATCTATTAATCTAATACACTTTCCGGTATTCGTATGTAAATTTAAGGTCCCCATGGCTTCGACATCTAAGAGATCACCATTTCCAACTCTAAGCTTTCTTTGGTCCTTTTGTAGCTTCTGGATTGTAAGGAATCCCTGTAAGGAATTGGTCACATGGACCATAGAACCAGAGTCACCCCACCATGTATTAAATGGAACATCAGTAGTAAAGGAATCAAATATTACGTAAAGAATGTTACCTTTCTTAGCTAGCCATTCCTTGAATTTAGAGCAATCTTTCTGTCCGTGCCCTTTGGAGCGACAGAATTTGCAGTTATTATTGCTTGTCGAGGATTTAGGGCCAGAGGTAGAAGCACCATGATTTTGGACTTTGTTTTCAGTCTTGTTACTGTAGTTACCTTTCCTCTTCTTGAAGTTTGAAGTGGTAGTAAGGTGAACAGCAGCTTCAGGGCTTAAGACGATCTTCCTCTTGAACGCACATAGCAATCAGTTCACTTATCGACCATTTATCTTTCATAGCGTTATAATTCACTTTGAAAGTGTCGAACCGAGCAGGCAAGGAAGTCATTATGAAATGCACAAGAAAGCCATCTGAGACTTCCATTTCCAGATTCTTAAGCTTATGAGACATATCAACCATCTTCATTATGTGTTCACGGACACCATTAGAACCTTCATACTTAAGGGTTAGCATCTGTAGCATTAAACTACTCGCAGTTGCCTTAGACGATCCCTTAAAGTGATCCTCAACAGATTTGAGGTAAGTTTTCACTTTGTCGTTATCAGGGATAGCTCCTCGAATGCTGGGATGAATTGAGTTCTTGACCATCATTAGGGACAGCCGATTCGCCCTTTCCCACTTATCAAAGTCCGCTTTCTGAGTCGCAGTAGATTCAGCAGTAATAGCGGCGGGTTCATCATGGCGAATAGCATAGTCCATGTCGAGCATTGTTAAGTTGCTCCTTCCAAGAAGTGAAATTAGCACCAGTAAGTGCCTCAATGCCGAAGTTTGGTACTGTAGTGGAGAATAAGGAGGATTTAGGATTATGATACGAATTATAGAAGATTTTAGAGTGACAGAGTTAGCTATATAAGGCAGACTAAGTAATGTCCCTTAAAGTAATAGAACTAGAGTAATGTCTAAAATAAGTAGACCTAATAGTAATGTTCCTGAGACTAAGACCATATAAGTAATGAAGCTAGTGATAGGTAAGCCTATTAAAAAACACCAAAATAATAAGCTAAAGTAAGGCTCTACTTAGATGTTACATCACCTTTGGGCAGAAATAACTAATATCTAAGTAAAATTATGAGCATAAGGTTTATGCAACACAACGTTTGTCTTTTGACCTTTGGGCAACAAAATAGAACATCGTGTTTTAAGGCATAATAAGAATCCTTTAAAGCACACAAGTATATTAAATCACCTTTGGGCAGAATTAATATCCTATGTGTTTATTAGGCTAAAGGAAAAATGCAATCATAGGAATCACCTTTGACCTTTGGGCAACAAAAGATGAAAACATGAATATTAGTGCATAAGTATAATAAGGTCACATATAAATAAGGTGACTAAATAAGGTGACCACGACAAATAAGGCAGGGGTCAAGGGGGCTGCGCCCCCTTGCGGGGTTAAGGGGCAGCGCCCCTTACGGGGTCAAGGGGCTGAGCCCCTTACAAATAAGGCAACCAGTAAGACTTTAAAAAAAAAAAAAACGACCAAATTAGGGTCTGTATTCATCCGTACGGATGAGATTTTATTCGTACGGATGAGTATTGATTCGTACGGATGTAAGTCCAGGTTCGTACGGATGTAAGCCTAGGTTCGTACGGATGTAAGGTTTAAGTTCGTACGGATGTAAGCCTAGGTTCGCACGTATTAGCCCAGATTCGTACGGATCAACAGTTACGTTCGTGCGTATGAACAAATCAGATTCGTACTAATGAACAAGTGGGCTTCATCCGTACGAACGAACAAATCAGGTTCGTACGAATGAGCCAATCAGATTCGTACTAATGAACAAGTCAGGTTCGTACGAATGGGGCTTCATCCGTACGAACGAACAAATCAGGTTCGTACGAATGAGCCAATCAGATTCGTACTAATGAACAATTTAGGTTCGTACGAATAGGGCTTCATCCGTACGAACGAGCAAATTAGGTTCGTACGAATGAGCCTTCATTCGCACGAACGAAGTTCGTCGAAATTAGGGTTGCAGCAGCCGCCACCAGAGCCAAAAAAATCCCATTTTTCACCCAAAAATCATAATCCGCCGGCCAAATAAGTTGCAGAATCAATAATAGCAATAGCCAAGCGATAAATAAACATGAACCAATGGATAATCACGAACCATTGGCTCTGATACCACATGTTGGATTAAATTATATTGATTCATGTTATTTACATACCTCCTGCAGATGATCCGGAGATGTTGTTGAATAGATTAGCCATCTATGATTCCCAAATTGAGATGATCGTATTAGGATGGTATTAAGGTTATATTAGAACCTTATTAGAGAGAAAACTTATGTGTGTGTTTGGGATGAAAGTGATGGTGATAATAAAATGAGCCAACCCTTCTAAAGGTTTATCACATCCCTTTATATACACACTCAAATTAGGAGTGTGTATTATTTAGTCTCGTGGTGTTTAATAAGTGTTTACATTTAGCTCTCTTAGTTCCGATCACCTAATGGGAAATCTATAGTGTCGGTAAGGTAAATACGTCCATCGAATATTTACTAGACACAGATTTCAGTTAGCGTCAGTCATCATATCAGTAAGGATAAATGATCAATGAGGGTCACAAATAATATGGGTCCAACATGTACAACACTTGCGCAACAAACATGTTCAAATTGATTTACACGTTGTTGGAGAACGAGTTGCCAATGCCATTGATAAGGTTCTTGTGCTTCTAGCTTGTTCCTTTATCCTATCAATTTACGTGCGTTTACTAAATGGTTACATTCCCAACTTTTCTTCGAGCTTAGGTCTATTTCGAGCATTAAGACTCCTCATGTTTCGACTACATAGAGTCAGAGAGATGCTAAATATAGATGATATACGTTAGTATTAATCAAGGTTCTAAATAACGCCCCATGGCGTGAGGTGTGGCCTCGACGTTAGGAAAACATGCAAGACTTCGTTGTTAGATGTGACGTCCAAAAAACGTGAAAAGGCGTACCATGGCGAGCTTTAACCCGTTATTTTCTAAGTTTTTTGTAACACAAAAAAGAAAAATTAAAAAACTGTTAAAATAATTTAAAAAGCCTATAAATATTCTTTGATTATAAATTGGTGACTATATCTTAGATTAGATGTATATTAAAATTTAAAAACATTGATTTTTGTTTAATTGGTTACTATATTTAAATTAGATGTATATTGAAATGTAAAACCATTGACTTTTTGTTAATTTATTGGTTATTGATACAACTTAATAAGAGTAAATATATATACAAATATATATAAAAATTCTAAAATTTATTAAAATTTTACCGCCTTGTCACGCCTTGAAAAACGCCATGTCTCACCATGTCTTACAAAGCTTGAGACTTGACCTCGCCGCCACGCCACGCCTTACGTTATTTACAACCTTACTATTAATATCTATGTAGTTTGTATAATTAATGTATCTTAAGGACTTAGAATATAATTATATAAAATGTGTAATTTTATTTATATGAGTAATAAACTAATCTATATTACTATATAAAACATATTGGTCATTTGATTTTAAAAACTAATTTTTAAAAGAATAAATCATAGCCATTTTTTTATAAACTAATCTAAACCATTAAAAATTTGAATAAAAAATTAAATAAATTTAATAAATGAGTTTATAATTTTTAAAGAGTTAAATAAATTATTTAAATAGAAATTAATAAATTATCTTTAATTACCACTTAATCAATGTACAACTATTTAGTAGTACCAAAACTAAAACACATTCCATCTTTTGAAAGAAAAGTTTAAAAATTAAATTTCCATATATTATAGGTATATCCAAGGTTATAGATAACGTAAGGCGTGGCGTGGCGGCATGAGCAAGCCTCAAGCTTTGCAAGAAATGGCGAGACATGACGTTTTTCAAGGCGTGAAAAAGCGGCAAAAAATTAATATATTTTATAATTTTATATATACTTATATATATATTTTTACTATTATTAAGTTATATCAACACCAATAAATTATAAAAAGTTAATAATTTCATATATCAATATACAACTAATGTAAAATATAGTAACCAAGCTTTTCAAAGAAGTTATCCATCATTTCGTGTCGGCTACTCCAAGCCTTGAGAAACGGCGAGACATGGCGGCGCCATGGCGGCTACTCCAAGCCTTGAGAAATGGCGAGACATGGCGATTTCATGGCGGGTTATTTAGAACACTGGGTATATCCCAATGACTATTTCATTTAGCACACCTTACCCCCTTTATTATACTATTGATTATCGAGATTAATATTTCCGTGTTTTATATTTTCTTGTTTAATTATCGATTACTACCTCTTTTTAATTCATTACCGTCGCATAGCTTCATGTAATTAAAGATGGTAATATAAAGTATAAACCTATAAATTCAAGATGAATTGTTTATGCTTTTTGGGGGTTCTGATAACGACAACCATGTATGTTGTTTTTAAAGATATGAATAAGTTGGTTGTATATGCGTAAGTAATGAATTTGAGAATGTATAAGTTGATTATACATTCGTAAGTAATGAATTTGCACAACAAACATGTTCAAAATAATTTACACGTTGTTGGAGAACGAGTTTAATATATTCGTACTTTATATTTTCTCGTTTAACTATCGATCACTACCTCTTTTCAATTCATTTCCGCCACATAGCGTACTAACGCTCATAGTAACACGCAATACCTATAGGGTTTCTAGACTCAAACAATTATAAATGTTAATTCAAATATTGAAGTTTGTAATGATGACAACAAGAATTTTAAAATTAATAAAGATAGATGGGTAATTTGTTAGTTATAGATTTAACGTTTTTTTTTATTATAAATCGTTGCTCAATTATACCTAGTGTTGCTAATATATCGACTATTAGCATAGTGTGTGTAACAATGATATTATCAAAGTGAGCTATGTAAAACAGTAAAGTTACTAGTTACTGTGATTTTGAAATGAATATTCAACTTAATTTATCTTGTTATCCAATAATAATATGATGTAAAAAATTTGAAAAAATAAAAAATCCCACCAAAACCATGTGACCTCTGTCCACTAGAGCGTAGTCATAGCGCGTGTCTCAAACCGCGCGTAGTCCCCCACTCTCATCACTTTCTTTTATACTTGACTGACTATAAAGATAAACATCTTCATCTTCCTTGAAACTAAAACTAGGGTTTATACACTTTTTCCCCCATTTCTCAAAAACATCTCTCATTTTAGTCCTTTCACCTCCACTTAACTTACTTTTGCTTCATTCATCTTTAACTTCTCAGGTATTTCCATATATTTATTTATATAACTAGACTTTCAAATGTTTACAGTTTAACTGGTTGCTTTAAATTCTTGTAATATTTTTTTTAATATTTTTTTTTAAAGTTTGCTTAATTATTATAAAGCTGCATTAGCATAGTTTAACTGGTTGCTTTAAATTTTTGTTTATTTTTTTCATTTTGAAAATATATTTTTTATTTGATAAATGAAATAGTAATAATTTAGCAATGCTTTAAAAGAATCTATTTGGTAGATCTACTTGTTTCAAAATTATTTACTGCACATTGGGAGTTTCTCATCTTCTGTTAAAATAATAAATAAATTATTATTTATTTATAATTTTGAGTTATATATACAATTTTTTTTTTTTTTTGTGTATTTCAAGATTGCATTAAATAAAGTATCGTAAGCTGTGATTGGAAGGAGTTTGTAGTCAAAATCAGTTCTTGTTTCATTTCCTAATGTATCTTCTTTTTTAGCTAAATAAAGTAAAGATTTTATTCACTTAATTAATAGTACTCCCTATGTCTTTACTAATGTGTTTTGCTAAACGTCGCCCTTAAGAGCAAATTACCAAAATAATCACCTATCACTTACATTTTACAAAAATAATCACATAATTTGCGACGGATTTCCCGCGACATTTTTCTCGTCGCTAAAGTACACATATTTTAATCAAACCAATAAAAATTCGACACGTTGTCGCCCCACTATTAATTTCTCGCGTCAATATTCATTTTTCGTGATGACGTGTCTGAATTTAATTGGTCTGATTTTGTTTCGCGACGATAAAGTGTCGCGCGAAATTCGTCGCGAATCAGATGATTATTTTTGTGTGTAGATGATAGATAATTATTCTGGTTATTAATTTTTTATAAATACTGAAAATTTTGAAACTGTTAAGCTAAAAAAATCTAGCTGCATAAATATTAAATTGGAAAAATTGAATTTTAGTACATTGAAATGGACTTTTGTTTTTTGTACTAGCGAGTACTTATTTGGATTTATATGTGGGATTCAAAATGCTGTTATTGTTTTTTTTTTTTTTTTTTTTTAAATAAAATATATGCCATGTTAGGTGTGCTTTATTTGTTTTGATTATTACTCCGTACAATTTACAAATGTTGTATCAAGAAAAGCTTCATTTTTCAATATTAACGACATTTGGTGGAGTAAGTTTATATGGGTTCAAGTATATCGTTACATACATTTGAACTTGACAAAAGTTATACTTAGAGAATATTGGTGTGAGTGGGTGACCCGTAAAACAAAATGATAACACGGAGTGACATTGGACCCGAGACCTCAAACAGTAGGGTCAACTGGTACTGAGGTAACCCGTGGTTAAGAAAACAGCTTTTAATGTTTATGTTTTCTAATTGAACATCGATAAGGATTCAATTGGAAAAGGTCACTTTATCATTTGGTTGAAGTTTTATGGGTAATTATGATTTCCTATAATGTTCCTGTGTTTCATTATTAGCGATATTTTTGACTTTTATCGTCAAACTTGTTATTTGACTAAATTCAAAAGACTTTTATGGTCAAGTTTGTTATTTTCTTGACTTTTGTACTTCATTAGGTAAAATTTGATGATTTTTCAATCCGATAGATAATATTTCAATTTTCATACTAAGCAAATGTTGAATTCGAGTAATGTTAATTTAAACTTACAATGTTAAAAAGCTGACCTTTCTAGACGAGTAGAGTAATAACTCTTTATTTTAAGTATCAAAAATTCGGTTGTTTATAGGCAATTCTATAGCTGTTTTAATCATATAAACTTTTAATCCGAGGTTGTTAGCAATAGAAGTCATAGCAAAAGTTATTGATGTCCTAAATCATAGGTTACTACATAAGTACATATGTACTGTTTTCCGTAGTAATTAGTTTCACGGCAACGTGTAAGTAATAATGTAATTAAAACACAACTTAAAAAACGTAAAGAGTAAAAAAGAAGTTAAAGAGGTAAAGTATAAAGATAGTTTTGTCTAATAATATTTGTCTTTCGTACTATGTTACATCTTTTTTCCCCTTAATACTCCTTTATTCCAACAACAAGAATCGATTTTCGATTTTATAAATCTAATCTAGTTATTTCCAAATTAAAACAAAAACATTTCAAGAAAAGAAACACTCAAAGTTTTTAAGTGTCGCTTTCTGTTTTCGAATGCGGTGAGCAATTAATTTTCCTTGTGGTGTTAGTTTGGTTGTTGGGAGTGGGGGTAGTTTTTATGGAGTTTGGAGTTTGTTTGAAGGCTTGTTGGTTGTTTGTTTGTTCGTTTACACCGTAGTTTTTTTCTTCTTCTTCTTTTAGTTGACATTGATTAAAGTTTAGGTTTCCGTCATGACATCATTTGTTGGTAGCCTTTCACATAAGCATTGTATACAATATATAAACAAATCTTTCTTTCTGACCCAAGCATTCCTCTGAAAACCATTATAGGAATTGTGGGTCAAGGACTTTATTATTCGAGTGGGCCTTTTTTCAGAATTGCTTTTACTCAAGGGTATTTTAGACAATGCAAACTCCCAAGACAAGGTATGATCTTATTTTTTATTAATCTCAATCATTTATGTTTTACGACTTCCATCTTTAAATTAGCATAAATGTTGTTTATAGACTTGAGACGGGTTCGAGATTTTTTCCAGAGTAATAATTGACTAATGATGCTATAGTTACTTGTACTGCATGTATCGAAATTAGTACTTCACTGTGGATGTGTTTTTTCCTCCTAAAGTAGGGTGCTGTAAATCAGTTTTAAAAGTAACATGTAT
Organism: Senecio squalidus; assembly: GCA_910822075.1. NCBI lineage: Eukaryota > Viridiplantae > Streptophyta > Magnoliopsida > Asterales > Asteraceae > Senecio > Senecio squalidus. The sequence goes on along the minus strand of CAJVGC010000589.1, from coordinate 44,018,445 downwards.
CATTTGGCACTGCTTACCTGCAAATGATATTGTTTTTCGTCTGATATCGACTTAACAATGGGCTATGACTTATGGGACCGTGTTTCATGCTATCCGGTTTCAGCTTTTATTAGACGAAAACCATTAATTCATTACATTTTCTTTTAATAAGTGGGCAAGTGGCCCTTCATTTATTCTTCATGTGCTTGAAGATCTTTCCCCTGTCCGTTTTTCGAAATTTTTTGATGTTAAAGTTACCAATTTGCCCCTGATTATTTTTACACATTTTGTTGAAATCGATTCACAAAAAATAAAGATCAATAATCCATGCATGCAATTTTTTTAACTAGTCTTTGTTTAATACTCCGTATGTGTTTTAAGCATGCATTTGCAATGTAAATATATACTAGTGTAATGTTTTTTTTTTAACACTAATGTCACATTATTTGTGCAACTTTAAATAATATTTTTCGAACAGAGCTGGAACCTTGGAGGTGCCACAGAGGTCAACAAAAACCGCCAGGCAGCTCAAAACATCTGGAGCTGAACCTGACAATTCTTCATCTCAAAGTCCGGCGGCAAACAGAACACCTAAAGCAAGAAGTCCTAAAGTTGTTAACCGGTCACCTCGTACTCCAACATCCGAGGTACAATGCTACTAAAAGTTTACCTAATAGTCTTCGTTATGACGTTTGTTTTAGGTGAAGAAGAGTTATTAAGTCGATATGTATAAAATGCAGAAAAAACGTCCTGGCAGAGTGTCAGAACTGGAGACTCAGCTTGCTAATCTTCAGGAAGAACTCAAGAAAGCCAAAGAGCAACTTAACCAATCTGAATTATGTAAGAAACGGGCCCAAGAGGATGCCGAAGAAGCCAAAAAGCAGCTTTCAGAAATGTCCGAAAAGCTTCAAGACTCGGAGAAACAGCTTGATGAGATTTCAGCTTCTGAAGAATCACGACTTCAAGAACTCAGAAAGGTCTCCCAGGATCGGGATAAGGCCTGGGAATCTGAACTAGAAGCAGTCCAGAAACACCACTCGGTGGACTCTGCCGCCTTACTCTCTGCCATGAATGAGGTCCAGAAACTCAAAAATCAGCTTGAAATGGTGGCGGAATCTGAAGCTAATCAAGCTAAGTATGCAGAATCAGCTCATAATGAGATGTTGAGTTTAAGGCTGGAACTATCTGAAACTCTTGCTATAGTTGAAGAACTCAAACTTCAACTGAACGATTCGAAAGATTCAGAAGCTAGAGCAATGGAAATAGCTAGTCAAACCCGCGAGCAACTCGAAACGCTGAAGTCAACCGAGGAGACACTTAGGTCGGAAAAATTAAAAGCCGTTGAAAATTATGATTCTTTAGCCATGGAGTTGGAGAAATCGAAAGAGCAAGTGACTTCATTGGAAGGAACTGTGAGCAAACTTCAAGTGAATGTCGGTGATTCCGAAGGAGAAGTTAATGATGATGATCGAGATGAGCTCAACTGTGTGAAAATGGAGGTGGAGAAGTTACGTGGGGAACTCGAGGGAGCAGAAAAAAGATATCAAGAGGAGTATATCCAAAGCACGTTGCAGATTCGAAATGCTTATGAGCTCGTGGAACAAACAAAATCCGAATCATGTGAAAAAGTTGCAATCTTGGAGGCTAATTTGGAGAAATCAAAAGCGGAGTTTGAAGACTTGAAGGCGGAGTTGCTTGAAAAAGAAGCCAAATTGCAGTGGATATCTGAGGAAAATAACATCTTGAATGAAAAGCTTGAGAAAACCGATTTAACAACAGAGAAAGAGAAAGACACTGAAGATGTTACTGAAGAATCGAAACTGGAGGCCCACTTAGAGCAGTTAAAACTGGTTATGTCTGAGAAAGAGACTGAACTGAAGAACATTACAGAAGAGAACGAAAGTTTAAAAATGGAAAAGAATCAGGTGAACGCTGAAGCTGTTGCATCCACACAAGCTGCAAGACTTGCTGAAAACGAAGCAGTTATGAAAGTCGAGTATTTAACAGAAGAGGCTGAGAAAAACGGTAGAAAAGTGGTGAGGGTCACCGAGCAGTTAGACTTGGCGCAGGCAGCAAACGCTGAAATGGAGGCGGAGTTAAGGAGGCTAAAAGTGCAGTCGGATCAGTGGAGGAAAGCGGCAGAGGCTGCCGCCGCTATGCTTTCTGGTAACAATAATGGAAAGTATGTTGAGAGAACGGGTTCCCTTGACTCACACACCATTGGTGGGAAGCTGAATTCGCCTTTTTCTGAGGACATGGAAGACGAATCACCCAAGAAGAAGAATGGTAACATGCTGAAGAAAATCGGGGTTTTGTTAAAGAAAAGCCAGAAGTAATTCAAAATATTTTAGCAGGTATTATTTTTACTTTATAATTATCTAACTAAAAAACTTGAATGTTTTGATTAGTTATCGATGTGTTCATTTGTGATTAAGGTTGTTGCTTGGAGTTCAAGAAATGAAGGTGGAAGCTTTTGTTAGGTTTTTTAGTTTTTATGTTTTCGGAGAGATGGAGTTGCAGGCTGCTTCTGTATTGTATAGTGAAGTTAATTTGTAATCGGGTTTGACTATGTCTTTCTGTTTAACTTTGACCTGCGGATGTCGTGGTGGTGTAGTGTTGCATTTTGATGGAGAATGCTAGTACCTCTCTTTGTAATAATATTGTTCTCGTTTTCTAGTTAAATGCAACATTTTACATCTTATTATCGCTTATGATTTATTGTTTGCAACGGTGTGTTTGGTAGTTTGTTTTAAAATTCGTTGTTTGATATTGAATGGTAATGGTCAAGAATACGTCTATGGTCGAAGGCTTTGCAAATCTCATTCTCAAAGATTAATCGAGAAACAGCTATGTTTTCCGTTGGACAACTTGATTTTCTTCTTCTACCTTCCTTGAAAACTTAATTCCCTATTAAGATTTGATTCGAATGAATTTTATATTTGGTTTAATTGAATGTTTTTGTTAAAACTGGTTTTGCTAACCGGAGTTTTGATGGTTATTGTAAACGAACTTAACTTTTGTATAGGTGTTTGTCGGCCATAGCTAGACGTGGTTATCTTTAAATGTAGGGACATTAGTTTAAATGATTGGCGATTATATATATAACTAGGCGTATTCCCGCGCGTTGCGCGGTGACAATTTCTAAAGAGATTTGTCACGAACAATGATCAGAATCGGGAGTTCGAACAATATGAATCTGAAACTGAATTAGAACAATATTGATGTGACCACTCAAATAGCTAAGGGATTGACTACAAAAGTCAAACTTTTCAAATACATATGTAAAAATAAAAAGACATTCCTACGTACAGTATTAAATATTAGATTAGATACATATATAATTCAGCAAAGTGCTGCATATTTTCAAGTAAGGTATAGAAAGAATATAACATGTTGTATCACTTGTCTAATCAACAACATGCACATGGACCCTATACCTGCAACAACGAAAACAGACATTACAAAAGGCAATAATTGGGTAGGTTAATACCATAGTCCCTACATAAAACAACTCAAAAAACCAACCTTATCATAGGGTACTTGCAAAAGTCATTGAAAAGATCACAAAAAAACAAACCATCGTTTACAACTAACTCTTTGTTGCACTCTCCACAACTCTTGTAGCACCAACCGGATTGAGTATATAGACGATCAACTGTTGCCAAAACAGTGAAAACATGACGACCAACTATTGCCAAAATAGTGAAAACATGGTCAGTTACACATTTATAATAATATATAAAAGGTTTCCATCGTTGTACATAAAAAACATGGTAGAAATTATTGTATATTAACTGTTTTCGTGGCGTACCCTTTTTCCGGCTTTTCAAATTTTCAAACAAATTAGAAATTACCTCATCATCAGTTATAACCATCTCCAACCCAAGTAAGACATCACCGAATTTCGTATTTACTGCCTCCCACATTCTACAAATACTTACATGAACAACCCAATCTTCTCTAGTTGGATCAAGGGCGCCAATCTTGGAGTGAGACATGTTTTTCGAAAGAGACATAATTGTACGTGGTTATGTGGTTTGTTGATGCAAAAGAACTTATATAGAAAAACACAAAACCACCATTATACCTTACATTATGATAATTAAAACACAGGGCAACCAAAGAGTCAGACGTTTCAAATGTGTTATTAACTTAGGGTAACTGAACAGTTTAAATATCATTATACCTCACATTATGGTAATTAAAACACAGGGCAACCAAAGAGTCAGGAGTTTCGTGTTATTAACTTAGGGTAACTAAACAGTCTAAAAAATCATTATATCTCACATTATGGTAATTAAAACACAGGGCAATATCTCAAACATTAGCTATCCGACGACTCTCTATTATAAGTAATTATACCTCACATTATGGTAATTAAAACACAGGGCAACCAAAGAGTCAGGAGTTTCGTGTTATTAACTTAGGGTAACTAAACAGTCTAAAAAATCATTATATCTCACATTATGGTAATTAAAACACAGGGCAACCAAAGAGTCAGGAATATCATTATACCTCACATTATGGTAATTAAAACACAGGCAACTAAAGAGTCAGAAGTTTCAAATGTGTTATTAACTTAGGGTAACTGAACAGTTTACGTATCATTATACCTCTCATTATGGTAATTAAAACACAGGGCAACTAAAGAGTCAGGAGTTTCAAATGCATACCATTCCACTATTTGGAATATCTCAAACATTAGCGGGCAATATCTCAAACATTTGCTATCCGACGACTCTCTATTATAAGTAATTATACCTCACATTATGGTAATTAAAATACAGGGCAACCAAAGAGTCAGGAGTTTCGTGTTATTAACTCAGGGTAACTAAACAGTCTAAAAAATCATTATATCTCACATTATGGTAATTAAAACACAGGGCAACCAAAGAGTCAGGAATATCATTATACCTCACATTATGGTAATTAAAACACAGTAATTAAAACATAGGGCAACCAAAGAGTCAGGAGTTTCAAATGTATAAGTATGCCATTAATCATATTATGGTAATTAAAACATAGGGCAACCAAAGAGTCAGGAGTTTCAAATGTATTATGGTAATTAAAAAATAGGGCAACCAAAGAGTCAGGAGTTTCAAATGCATAAGTATGCCATTAATCACATTATGGTAATTAAAACATAGGGTAAACAAAGAGTCAGGAGTTTCAAATGCATACGATTCCACTATTTGGAAATTCTCGAATATTAGCTATCCGACGATCCTCCATTATAAGTAAATATAGATGTGAAATACAATAATATTTATCTGAAATTTTTATAGAGAGTCTAAGGACTATATTTAGCAAAATCATTTTGTTTATTAAAAAACAATAATGGCCAAAAATAACCTCCAACAATGAGCAACTAACTTCCATATCTAATTGATTGAATGTAGAAATACTAGATTATTGTCCCGCGATATCGCGGTAAATATAAATAAAAATTGAATCGTAAACTTTATGTTTATGAACACGTTCTTTTAAATTATTATGAGAATACAATATTAAACGTATAATAACAAATATACATTTATGTTTATACACATGTTGTTTATAGTTATAATAACATATATACATTTATATATATACACATATATTAATATTTTGTATTAAAGGATTTTAGAATAATAATAATAATGTAAATCATAGTCCAATAAGAGACATGTTTTTTATTGTAATAATGGTAAAACCTGAAAAGACAATGCAATTATGGATTGTAAAAGGGTGTAAAATGAAAAAATATTTGATGACATCATCAATTTCATCTAACGGTTGAAATCAAAGTATCTAACTCATCCAATGGACCTTACTTCGCCATGTGTCATTTAAGGCCCCTCTTTTATTATATATTAAAGATGTAGATGATTAGTAGTAAACAAACTAGGTTTTCTGTTTTCAGTTATTCAAGGATAATGAGATAATTTATAAAGATATAAATGGTTTTAACAGAGTATGTTCGTTAACGTTTCCAAACCTTTTTTTCTGACCACCCCAATATGTCACGTATGAGGACATCGAGATGCCTTATGTCTTGATGTAGGAGTGAGCAAAAAGTTCCAAAATACCGCTACCGTATTGGTACTGAATCGGTATTGGTACCAACCGAATACAAGCGGTACGATACTTGGTACCATATTTTTCAAAAAATCGATGTTCAATTCCAATTGTACCGGTATTATATCGTTTTTTTGCGGTATTTGTATGGTACCGTACCGTACCGAACAAGTTTATTTCAATACAATACCAATACCGAAAATATGATTGAAAAAAACACGGTGCCAACCAATACAGTACCAGTTCGGTACGAAACTAGTACCACGCTCACCCGTGTCTATTCTTTTCAAGAAATGTTATTTGTTAACAAAATCATAAGGTGAATTATACGATAAGAGGCCCAATAACCAAACGGCCCGAGTTAAAGGCTAATAAAAAAAAGACCAAACCTGGCCCATTATACTAGATAATTGTATAAAACCAAAAATCGCCGTTTCACAGATTAGGGTTTTACTAGACGGAAAAAGTGTAGTGCTTCATTTCTTCAGGCAAAGGCAAACATGGGGTACGTAATGGATCTAATCAATATTATTCTAAACTAGTAATTATATATATATATAAATCTGTATCTATAGGTTTTGTTTCTTCTGTTGATTATTTAGAATTCATCCTAATGGTACAAGTATTTTCTTTTAATCTCGTTTGATTAATAACCTTTATTTCCCCTAGGAATTTAGGAGACATAAATTAAGCTTAAGAAAAAACGTATCCTATAATTTTTTTATTTTTACTTTTTTTTAGAATATAATGCTTAAATTGAAATATGATGCTTTTAGACAACTAACTATTATAAATACTTGGATGAGTGTTGTTAGTTTGTATTTAGGTTGATTTAAAAGTGCACAAAAAATTGTATAAATGTAACAGACTGTCTCGATAACTTCCGATAACCGTTCGGATGTTACTAAGAATAAGTTAAAAATGTGTTTTGTTTTGTTTCGAACTCGCACTTTGAAATACAAAGTTCACTACATATAGTCTTGTTTAAATGGATAAACGATGTATATTTGATTTTATTAGTCTGTAATCTATACAATTTAAATAAGTTGCTGTTATTTTGCGAGAAGATTAGTAGTATTGAGGGCCTTTTTGTTTTTGGAATTGGTATTTTTGATTTGTATTTGATTTTAAAAGCTTTCCGTTGATTTTTTTGTGACTGATTGAATTGGGGATATATTGCAGTAAGACACATGGAATGGGAGCTGGGCGCAAGCTGAAGTCTCACCGCAGGAGGCAAAGATGGGCTGACAAGTCGTATAAGAAGTCTCATCTTGGTAACGAATGGAAGAAACCTTTTGCCGGTTCTTCTCATGCTAAGGGCATTGTGCTCGAGAAGATGTAAACATATATTCTTTACTTACTATATTCAGTCTTTACTTGATGCATTTGTTTTATTTGTTTTAAACATGGCACATTTTTGTTCATCATTTACAGTGGTATTGAAGCCAAACAGCCTAACTCTGCTATCAGAAAGTGTGCTAGAGTTCAATTGATCAAGAACGGAAAGAAGATTGCAGCCTTTGTACCCAACGATGGTTGTTTGAACTACATTGAAGAAAATGTATGTAGCTTGTGCCATTCTCTTTAAAGATAATTTCAACTCGTAGTGTTTTTTGGTTTTTGACTGTTTTTGTTGTTGCACAGGACGAGGTGCTGATTGCAGGATTTGGAAGGAAGGGACATGCTGTGGGAGATATTCCCGGAGTCAGGTTTAAGGTTGTGAAGGTCTCCGGAGTGTCTCTTTTGGCTCTCTTCAAGGAGAAGAAAGAGAAGCCACGATCTTAAGTATTCATTGCTTTTTGTTTATGTAGCTACTTCTTTTGATACTTATTTGAGACTTTGAATGTTCTTATTTTCTATCTAAAGATGATTTTGATTATTGTTTAATTTCATATTTACTGTGACTTCCTAGCGAAAAAGTGGGCTAATTATTTTGTCAAACGGTAATGTTGACTGATCAAGTTATAAGCGGTTGTTAACCTGCCTCATGTTGATTGCTAAATGGGTAGGAATTCTTCCGTAACTGGAAGACCCTGAAAACTTGGTTTTGAACTGTTCTCTATTTTAAACCTTTGTTTAAAACTAAACTGGTAAATCGACTAATCGAGCACAAACTTGTTTAGAACCATTTTAATTTCAAACCATATAGCAAATCTTGCACAAACATGTAAAATGTGCTACAAACTTGTTTAAATCTATTTTGTTTTCAAATGTATTAATTTGAGATAAAATGTTTCTAGAAAATCAATATTGTTTTCATTCCTCTTTAGGTGAAAATATATATACCTTGATCCGAGTACGTAAACATAACCGGTATCGGTATCAATTACGCACTTCAAGTTTTGTCCGAGCTAAGTTTCGATAGTTACTTATAAATAATGTCTATTGATGTGAGTTAACAATAGAATAAGTAGATATTTTATCTTGCCATGAACTATTGACAAACGGGCAAAAGGTATGTGCATAATTCATACTTTCATATAAACAACGGGCAAAGTCGTAAAAATGGATGATATGCAAGGACTATATATGTAACTTATCAGTTAGGAAATAACGGTTTACTTTCCACCTCTGTTAAATCAAGTCTTTCCACCTCCATCACACAAACTACCGAAAAATTAGTGAAATTTTTCTTCTTAATCCAAATTAGAGCTAGGGTTCAAATTCTCCGGCCTTGTGGACAAAACGGAATGTTACGAAAAGAGGCTGGAGCGTGAAAACATCGGGTTTGTGACGTCGATGTTTTCATAATCTCCTCTTAAGTTCAATAACGATTCACATTTATATAATTGAAAAAAAAAGCTTCAGGTGATTATTTCTTGTTTTATTTCACCAACATTACATGGAATTGAACTTTATGGCGTTAATTGTTTGTTATGGGTAAGGGGAGGAGCTAGAAAATCTCTAGAGCGGGAAGTATTGTTATGTTTATATACAAAATCAGTCGGTTTATATATCAAATAAAGCTATAATTAAATTAGCTTAGAATTTTTCTTTCTCGGCCCTTGGTTTCTACACAATCCCATTTTATTTCTATATTTTAATTTCATTTTTGTGACATGGAGATATAGCTTGAATTTGTCAATTCAGATTTCCGATCTAGTTCAAATACGTTTATAGTTGCGATTCATGTTCTGAATTTAGCATAATCTGTAGGACTTTTTCCTTAATTTGAGATTAAGACAGAAGTCACAGAACATTGGAAATGGTAGGCAGTAGTAAAGCGGCTGAACAAATGCTTCAAACAGAAGATGTCGAAATCAAAATGCGTCGTAGTTTCTCGTGGGATAGAGCCTTTTTCACTAGTGACGGTAATGCTATCATTCATAGTAGCTGCCTCTCTATTTCATTTTCATGGTATCGGATTTTTCACTTTGTTTTTACACAGGTTTTCTCGATGCTGAGGAGTTGTCAAGTATGATTGAAGGAGGTGGTAACGATGAGAAGAACCAGTTGGAGAAAATTGAAGAGATTGAAAATCTCGAGGCTAAATTGTTCCAAGAAATTGAAGCTTCAAATAAAAAATCAACTGGTACATCTAAGACAGCGAAGAGAGATTCTCAAATGAAAAAGGTATCCGCAGCAGGTGGTACTCGCAAGGCTGCACCGTCAGTCAAAACACAGCCAACAAGATCATCTCCTTCATCCGGTGGTTCCACTAGTTCTCCAAATGTTAAATCTTCAGCAACTATTCCAAAAATAAGTATTACTTCCAAAACTGGTTCCAAAACACCACCTGGAATTACCACGAAGAATAAAGTGTCGTTAGTTAATACCCGTCTTCCAAAAACATCACCTGCTAGTCCCATTAGTCCCTTGTCATCAGGATCATCATCATCAACGTCAACATTTTCTGTCAATCAAAGATCAAAAAGGGCTAGTAGTGTTCCTCGTAGATCCAATGTGAACAATGAGAAACCATCTGTAATAAACACAAAAAGAAACGACGAACGGAAAACTGGTAAACCTACAGGTGGTTTAATGCCCCAAACAGTATCAAGCATCAGCTTAAAGAATAAACCGCCACCACTTACTTCTCATCCTTTATCACCTTTAGGGTTATCTAACTCTTCTCCAGATAGAAGCGGAAAACAGCCAGCAACATTTTGTTCACAAACTGGCTCAGTTTCTCGACCTTCTTCTGTCCAACCGATGGGACGTGGAATGTCTTCACTGCAGCAGAGCAAACCTGGGAGCCCAAACGATGGAAAAACAAGAAAGCTTCAACCATCCAAAACAGTCGCAGTTAACGGTGGCTTGAAACCAAAATCCCAGAAAACTACTAATCCTAAACCAATTAAGAAACAATCAATAAGTGGGAAGGAAAAACGGTCTAGTAGCGTTTCAAGAGATGCGAAAACTGTTTTTGTTTTGTCTCCTGAGATTCTGGACATAAAAGGTAAGATAAATGCCTTGAGGATGGAAATCAATATGCAAAAGAAAGGCCGATGCATAAAGGCTCCTGCTGAAAGTGTTTAAGGTGAATTGGGTTCTAGCCTATTATATAAATGAAAATATAAACGAAGTCGACATGAAAAATATGTTAAGACAGACCACCACGGGGTACTGTTTATGATGTATAATCAAGACATGAGTTTGTAAGCAGACATTGTTGCGTTACTAGTTGAATTCAAGGGTTTTGATTTTTACTTAGATCCGAAAGTTGCATTTTAAAACTATGTTTCTTAAATACGACTAAAATTAAGAATCATATTAACATATTTGTGATCATAATTGCATTCAAAGACCTCTTTTAAATACATATGTTCATATTCATAACTCAAATTTGATTTCGTTCAGATGAACAATAATCAAAATGGTAATGTCAGTCGAACCTGAATGATATTAAACCTGGTAAAACACTTATTTGAGACATATGACCATCATGCTAACCTTGGTTTTAAATAATCATGAAATTTTAGTTTTCATATGCTTACATTATGTCGTTCCCTCTTGAGCTTCCGAAATGACAAACTAATCGTTCAATTTTGAAAATGTAGGTCTGCTACTTGATTGAAGTACGACAATTAACTTAGGATTGATGAAACAGGACAAGCTTCAAAAGTCTTAAGGAATACAAATGCAAAAGTCTTGCGGAATACAAATTTAGAGTGACAAATTTTCAAGTTACTCTATCTCAAACAAATCGTTCAAGTGCGTATATAAAACAAAGCTTAAAAAATGATACCATTGATAACATATGCACATATTATGACAAATGCAAAACATACTTCGGTTTTCTTATACCAAAATGATCAAAAGTTTTAACATATGCAGTACCAGTAACAAAATGCACATAAAAACCTATATAAGCCAATCATAAGTTGGCATAAAACCATCAAAATTTGAAGTCATATATGTTTACCAAAAAAGATTGACCATCTTACTTCACTACCTAATTTTCAAACTGCATTGCCTTTTTTGCTGATTTCACGCCCTTTTTGTCTTGCATTTTGCCCACTGCAGGTGTTTTCCGGGGTGTTGGTGAGTAGTTAAGCCGATAGCTAACGAGAGACGGTCCAAAGATGCTAAACTTCCCACTGCTGCTGAATGCAGTTTCTGCATCAGATCGTTTCTCAAACACCACTTTCAGACAGTTGTTTTTCTTCAAAACTCGAGTCTCTTCTTCTTGTAGTGCCCCATAACGCCTAAATATCTCATTAAGTTTCGTTATTGATGGCACAGAATCCAAATTTGTAAACTTGAAGATTATGGAAGTTGCAGCGTTTTCTGTCTTTGGCTCATCAGACGACGTTACAATGATCCTGTCGGTCCAATAAGAGTCTTTAATCCCGGTAAATCCATCTGTTACAATAGTTTCTGGTTCGTTTAAAATTTCCTCAGTTTCGTCCACATTTTTCTCCATGCAATAATCCCTAAACTCAGACGAAAACTTAACCACTGAGTCACAATTACGCTGTTTTTTCATCGGGTTTCTAGCAACCGCAAAGATCCGTGAAAGAAATTCATCTGCTGTTTGATTCTGACTTTCGTTACTAGACACATTAGAATCAATATTTTTCCTTTTTCTGCCTCTTTTCTTAGGTTTATATTCGTCATCAGACATCAAATCCGACAAGCATTTTACTTTCTTACTTGGGCTCAAATCACCATCAAACACCTGTTTATGCTTACGTGGCCTGCCACGATTATTCAACTTATTATCATTACCCGATTCATCTAATACGTCATTTAATTGAAGCTGACGATAACCTTTCCAACGGTTAAAAGCTGATAACTGACCTCTAACCGTTACAACCTCCAATCTATTAAACCCAAATGGTTCATTCGCTAAATCTTGAATAAAGTCAACAACTTTAACCGGCTTAAAAGAATCCACAGTTGAAAACCTATCCCCACCGCCAACTCTACTAAATTCTTTCCTAATCCCGTCACTAACAACAACTTGTGATTTAACTTTCTCATACACCTCTTCAGATAAACACAAACACGCTAACCCACATTCAACACGTCTAGCAACCTCACGTAAAGCACAATCTTTAGCATGAACAAAAGCTTCACTATTAGTCTGATTCGCCATATTACCAAAATTTATACGAAAAGGCTTAACATTAAACGAATCATTAAACGCAAACGACTGGTCCCCAAAAAACGCAACAAGAACCCCATCTTTCTTAAAATATTTCATTGCCTTGTTTGTCGAAGCAGACGTGTCAAAAATCTGACCAGGCCACCATGGATGACTCTTAACTTTCCCCCAAACTAAATCCGAAACCTCAAATTCACCTTCTTTTTCAGTAACCGTTTCGGTCAAATTACGATCAGATTCATTAGCAGAATAGTTTTTCAAATCAACAACAAGATTAATTGCATGTAATTCACTAACTTCATTATCAATATTCCCACTATTGTTCAAATCATTAACCACATTTCCAGAAACCCTAGAATCATTATCAACAACATCACCATTGTGATCACGATCAAAACACGATTCCATCATTAGGGTTTCGTAGTATCGATGATTCTAAGAAAAACCCAGATCTTTATTTACAGAATTAACGAGTAACAAGACCTAAAAAAACATGCAATATAGAATTAAATAGGTATATTGAAATAAAATCAAGAACAGAGTGGAGTGTGTGCGATTAGATGATCAAATATAGATATAGATATATAGATACATACCTGATGTATGTAATGGAATGGAATGGAATGGAATGATGGATTGGTGTGAATTGAATAAAAAATTGGAAAATTGAGATTTTTAGTTGTGACTGGTTTTTGATTTCATAAGTTTATGGGGAAGACAGCCAAGAAAGTAACAATTGGATTACATGACACGTGTACGGGGAAATCATGAATAACGTAACATTTTTTAATTCTAATTTTGCTACATGATTTAGAAAATATCGACTGTGATTCTTTAGATATCTTATTATTCCTCTTTTTGTATATGCAACTTGCTCGGACGGATAATGTATTTGTTTGTAAACATCTTCTTTCTCTTTACGACTTAAATAAACATTACAAAAATATTTTACTGCAACGATTATTCGTCATCTGATTTCAACTCGCCTTCTTTTTCGGGCTTCTTAAATTTCCAAACACAACCCGGTGGCTTCACTTCACTACTCTCTAGAAACCCCAAAATGCAACCTCCACCCCATCAACAAGCTATAAACTAATAGTAACAATTTCAGTTTTGACAATGGCAACAACAACAATCATCACAAACACAATCATTCCAACAACCACAAACACAATCATTCCAATTGCCTCAATCGTTCCAACCACAACATGCAGAATCTAGCAGCTCTCGTAAGAGAAAAGATAAAGGTAAGAAAAAAAAACCGGTCGTGGAAGTCGAAGCCCCATCATCGAAGATTCAGTGGTCACAAGCGCAAAAACGACGTTTGTCGGAGAATTGGGTTCATGTATCTGAATGTAGGAAAAAGGAAACTCACAAAGCGGACCAAATTTTTGGTATCGTGTACTTGGTCATTTCAACGAAGGTTTGGCGAAACCGTTCACAAAAAAACCAACTAATGGGGAAATGGAGGGCTATGAGCCAAGTTTTGAGGTCTTTCATAGCATGTCATGACCGTGCCGAACGAGATCAATCAAGTGATGAGGATGACAAAGCGGTTTACACAATGGCGTTAATAATGAACGAAGCCGAGGTCGAACGCCCATTGTGGGAGGTTTTACATAAATCACCAAAGTTTCTAAATCCTAAAGTCGTTGACGAAGCGATAGACCTCGATGAAGACGGTAACGAAGAAGAACCGAAGCTCTTTGGTCATGATGAAATCCCAAGACCTTTAGGGAAGCTACAAGCACCTAAAGCCGCACGGTCCTCCTCGTCCTCTGATGTATCTTCAAAGCGTGACGAGTTTAACGACGGCGTAGTCAAAGAACTTCGCGAGCTTGGGATCGCTAAAACAATAGAGATCCAAGACAAACGCCGTTTTCGGAAAATGAAATTTCTCCTTATGCCTACACATGATATGAAACCGGAGGATCGGGCCGAAGTCGAGAGGATTAAGGCCAAAATACGCGCCGAATTTGCGATCGAACGTAACATTTAGGTTTAGGTCGAAATAAGTAGTTTGTTTTTATTGTAAACGTCTTCTACTTTTAAGTATTATTGTATCGTCTTTTTATTTTTTAATATTAATGTAATTTTATTTTTATTATTAATGTATTTTTATTATTAATAATGTATTAAAAATAATATGATAAAAAGAAAAAATGAAAAATAAAAAAACTGATGGTCCTAGAATACTGAGTTGTGACTGGGGTATTTTTTGATGTTATGTTATGCACTGAATTATGCTGACGTGTACATAACACCGAGTGAAACGATGTTATGATTGCGAGTGCTCTAACGACACTCTATTTGCTAACCATTAGATTGGACATATCAATCATGTTTTATATAACTATTTTTTACTTCTTCTTTCTTTATGGGTTTAAAGATGGCACAAATATTGAATAACTCTAAGTATATTTTTATATTGCGGGGTTATCCCACGATAGCGTGAAAAGATATAGATAAAAATTGAATCATAACTTTATGTTTATGTACATTTTGATAAGTTATTATGACAAAACAATGTTACACGTACAATAACATATATATATTTTCACGTGTATACATATATTGTTTATATAACACATATACATGTATGTTTATACACATGTTTTGATATTTTTACTTAAAATATTATATTGAGCGATTTTATAACTAATTAGGATTATGTTTTTTTATTTTAGTGGAGATGGAATGAATAGATATGTAATTATGTATTGTAAGAGAGTGTAAAATGGAATAGTTTTTGCTGACATTATCCACTTAATCTAACAGCTAAAATTAAAGAAGTTAGCTCACTCAAAGTTCATCTTTTATTATATATATATATATATATATATATATATATATATATATATATATATATATATATATATATATATATATATATATATATATATATATATATATATATATATATATATATATATATATATATAGAGGTTGGTTCTTGTAAAACAAACTTTAAGTTAAAATAAGTAAAAAAAAATTAAAAAATATTTTATAACGTTAGATATTTTGGATTATCGTTCATTTTAACCATATATGAAACTTTAAAAAACGAAGTTTTGTTGTACATCAAAAAATGGGTAGTTTTATTGTTGTGCATCAAATTTGAATATTTACTGCACAAAAACAATGAATTTGATGCACAGCCCCTAAACGACATATATTTTGATGCATATCAAAACTTGCTTTTTTAAAGTTTGTTATAATTGAATAAATAAACATAATACAAAATTACATATTTTATAAATTATTTTTTCATATTTTTTTACTTAATTTACTTTAAATATTGGTTTATAAGAACCTCCTCCTATATATATATATATATATATATATATATATATATATATATATATATATATATATATATATATATATATTAAAGATCATTGAATAAATACATTTTTTTACATTTTTTGTTAAATTGTTAGACAAATATGAGGCATACACAGTGATGTGTAAAATCTAGTCTATTAAACTCGACCTACTATTTCACTTAATTACACACTTATAGGCAGTGGACCTATTCGTATATAATATAGCTTTAAGTAAGTAAATATTCGTTCGCAGTGACTAATTTAGTTTTTAAAATCGAATTAATAATATTGGCTGTTTTGGGGGTTTTTGTAACTAAAAATTAACTAATTAAACTAAGAGTGATTATAAAATTGATTTGAGAAAAAGAATTGTTTGTTATCAAATAATGGAGACAATACACTCGTTTGACACTTTACTTGTTTTTCAATTATGTTTACGATATTGAAAGTATATTTAAACTTCTAAGATATCGTAAAACTCCTCTCGGAATATTTTACTAACTTTAACTATTTCAAACTATAATGTTCCTCTCGAATACAATTATAATTATCAACAATTAAACATTAAGTAACAAACCGGTGTTCTATGATTTAACCTTATGAAGTTTCCTCTCGAATAACTTCTCTAATTATTAAGTCCTCTCGAATATTAACAAATAGACTTACTCGTTCACGTTTAATTACCTAAGTTGTTATTACTAGGTCCTTTCGAATCCTAACAATTTTAAACCGATTATATACCGACCGATTATTTCATACAAGTTAATTAATCTATCTAGATTCCTCTCGAATACCTAGAATGTTGATTAACTAATCTGAATATACACAACTTATAATATCAAAACACAAACAATTAAGGATCTACGATTAAATAACGAAAACATAACCGTCAAACAAGTTCCATAAATCAAACGGGCATAAAAGAAGTTTACCTACTCATAATAAAGTTCAAAACATTAACTAATATGAAAGAAAACATCACTGAAAAGTCTAGAATAAAAGATAGAAAACAAACTAGAAAAGTAGCAAAACGTGTCGTGACCGAATTGTAATCGAAAACCAACTCTAACTCTTTTCCTTGCTCTCCAAGCTTCCAAACCGAGATCTGCAGCTCCAGATACGTGGTAGAATAGTTGATGATGAAAACTGGTCGTTTGGGTTGGTATTTATAGAGATAAATCAAGAGGAAATCGAGTTCGAGTCAAATTTCAAAACCCTGAAAATCCCGTGAGGGCGTCGTTCTAGGATGTTAGGACGTCGCACCGTGACACCTTTTTCCCATATTCGAAATTCTGGTTGTGTAGCTCTCTCTTTCTTCTTTCTTCTCCAATTTGAATCACCTAAATCGGATATCGTATGAAGAAGTTATGATCAAAACGGTGGAGGTGATACTACGACGTTCTGGTTGTGTAGGGCTCGTTCTCTTCGTCAGAAATCACCATGTCTCGTCTTAAGCTCATTTCTTCAACCATTTCCACTTCCCAATCATATAAACCTATAAAATAGGGAAAAAAAACTTTTCCACGTGATTAAATGCAAAAACTTATCCAATCCATCATGTTTATTATGAAAATCAACCGAATACTGCATAGACATAAACGTATAAATATGCGATATCACACAGTCACACACTCTTGACGCTTTTCGGACCGGCCTCGATGCTGGTAAGTAGATAACACCACCAATGATATCAGCAAATCGCTACCATTCTACTCAAATTACTTCCTTTTATTCTATATAAAAACTTTCATATATTTCATCATATATTCCTACAACTAAATACACTTTTGTATACAACTATATAACCATCACCCAAACTGAATTCGTCAAGGTAATCGTATACAACTATATAACCATCACCCAAACTGAATTCGTCAAGGTACAGTTTGGGTGATAGTCGAACAAATTATATGTAATTACTTCAATAGTTTTACATACAAGTACCCGAATCTAATTCATTAGATCGCGTACTCATCTTCATCAGCTGCTTCTCCTTCTCCTTCGAGTCTCCACTCACTTCCATAATAAGAATTTGGTAAACCAAGCCAAAATTTAAAAGCTTCTGCTGCTCTTTTCCTCTCTACCCGTCTATCTTGCCTTGCTCTCGAAGCATGCTTGCTCGTAAACATCCTTGAATGCATCTCTACGTATATTCTTGTATACTTGGTCTTATTTGGTGCTATTCCTAATTCTTCCATGAAAGCCACAATTTCTAAAGCTTTTTTAAAGAAAGCAGCTCTCACGCATAAATCTGCTAAAGTATCTAACAACCCTTCATCAGGTTTCAAAATCGGAACCTTTGAAGCAGATTTAGAAACCTTAGTTTCATCAGTTATTAAACCACAACGTTCCTTAATTTCGTTCCAAAGCAATAACGCTTCACCTGGCTTTCTTGCTAATGCTATACAATTTGCTAAAGAACCATAAGTAGCTACATCTGGATAAACCCCTTTCTTTTTCATTTTCTCGACTATTTCCTTTGCGAAATCCAGCATTCCTAATCTGCTATACGCTTCAATTAACATGTTCCAAGCAACTAAATCAACTTTTACTCGTGGGTCTTTTTCCATTTCATCAAATACATCGTTTGCTAATTTTGCTTGACCCGAGACTGAAAAGGCTTTCATGAGAGTTGTGTAACTTATCTTTGTGGGAGCAATACCTCTTGCTCGCATTTCATTAAAAAACACAAGTGCTCCTGCACAATCATCAATCAAAATACTTCCATCGATTAATGTATTGTATGATACCGCATCAGGATCGATTCCTAAATTGATCATTTCTTTAATCGTCTCTCTAGCATTATCTAATTGAAGTTGTTGACAATACCCTTTAAGTAAGATATTGTAAGTAATTCGATTCGCTTGAATCCCAGCTTTATTCATTTCACTTACAACTTGTCTCGCCTTTTCCATTGACCCAACATTAACCAATGCAGAAACAACCGTTGTATACGAAACATGATCTGGCTGACTAGAACTATCTTCTTGGTTTCTCATTGCTTCCAGCATTCTCACAGTATCTTTAATCCGACCTGCTTTCATATAACCCTTCATTAAAGTCGTATACATTCTAGTATTCGGAAGAAACACCTTCGGCAACAAAGGTGGTTCATAATCACTCGAGTAATTCACATTCGGAAGCAACTTTTCAAACACTTCACTTTCATTTCCATTCTCCAATCCCACCAAACTCGACTCCCTTAAAATCCTACAAATATCCCGTCTTCCTTCCCTCATCGCTTGCACAATCTTCTCCGCAGTTTCCAAATCATTAAACCCAATATAAGAAGCCACCAAACTCTGCAAAGTCGTTATACACAACGGAATCCCTTTTTCTATAATCCTCTCCAAAACAAACACAAGCAAGTCTTTCCTCTCGATCCTCGCACACAACTTAATCATAACATTATAACTCAAAACATCCGGTTCACATTTACTCTCAAACATTTCATCAAACAGTTGGCAAAACTTCTCAGTCCACCCCAAATTTGCGCACGCATTAAGCACCGCATTATACGCAGCAGTATCCGGCATCGAATTCACCACCAGTTCCTCCTCATTCATTCTCCTAATAGTCCTGGTCACCTGACTAAACAGCTTAACCGCCTCTTTCGGACCGTCATCACCCGAGCTAGCTAACCGACTAACAACCGCACTCCACGCCTTCACATGAGGCAAGTACCCAGACTTAAGCATTGACTTAACAACTGAATTCGCATACAGCGTGTCGCCAGACTTCGCAGCTGCGACCGCAAGCAAACCGAGTGAATTCGCATCCAAACGATGAAGCTGGCGCTCGTTTCGCAGACGTTGGATAATCGATTGCGCGCGCGTAAGACTAGCCGATGTGTTTTGATAAGATAATTGACAAACTAATCTGCTTAAACAAGTAGGGGTAGGTAAATGAGGAGATAAAGTATACGCAATCCACGCGTCCTCTGTTTTTCTTTGCCGGAGTAGGTGCAAGAGCTTCTCGTCGGAGCTCCGGTAGGTGGTGGTGGTGGTGGTGAGGGAGGTGGAGGAGGAGTCGGTGGCGGTGGATGTGAAGATTTTTTTGGGTGGGTAGTGGAGAGTGGTGGGAGAGGGTGGTGGATGGGGGTGGTGACGGTGGGGGAATGATGACGTGGCGGCGGAGGATGATGGTGGTTTGGCGGTCATTTTGATGTCGGGAAAATTGGAATGTGGCGGGAGAAGGAGATAAGGTACGGAGGAGATAAAAAGTGATTTTGAGTGGTGGAGGGAAAGTACAACATATTGTGCAGGATGTACCACGTTGATTATGTATTGTCCTCTTGTTTTGTTTTTTACTAACTTGTGGTTCGTATAAATATAATGATTTGGTTCAAGATATTTAACCAGTAAGACTATGGGGTGTGGTGGGTGATTGAGAGTGATGATGTGGAGTGATAGAGGTGATTTGTAGGAAATAGAGTGTGATTTGTAGGAAATAGAGTGTGATGATGTGGAGTGATAAAAATGGGTGGTGTGGTTGTGTGTAAGTGATGATGATGTGGAGTGATTGAGTTTATTTTGATATATGGATAAAGCTAATTATAAGACCTTTGGTGCCCTTTTTCTCCCCCTCACGTCGTGATTCTGCTCACGCTCAGGCCCAAAAATCGCCTATAACGCCCCCTACGGTGTGGTAACAGGGCGTTATGGGGCGTTATGGGGTGTTATTTGATGACATGGCGGCGTGATTGGGTAGAATAAAGCCTCACACCCCATAGTCTAATACTGATAATTAGTACGAGTAATAAAAACATCTACATTTAAATTACCGGAAATTAAAAAATAGCGGTAACTGAGACACGGTATATATGATAGATAGTGTCATGTCATGACGATCTTTGACCCATTTATTGATCGTAGTGGTGACCATAACCCCAATAGCAAAAATAGATGAAAGAAAAAAAATAATGATTTCACGTCGACGTCGGGAGGTCTTTATGACGACCTTCAACTAACGACGCCACCGACGCGAGAAACGAGGGAATGGTGACAAATTTTTCATCCGTGACAAATTTTTTTGACCTCCACTTCGGCTGCTCTAATGGTGTGGATGAATTTTATGCATTGATTTTGATGAGAGATAAATTTATTACAATGACCAAAGTTATACAACGGC
Organism: Senecio squalidus; assembly: GCA_910822075.1. NCBI lineage: Eukaryota > Viridiplantae > Streptophyta > Magnoliopsida > Asterales > Asteraceae > Senecio > Senecio squalidus. The sequence continues at coordinate 43,997,403 of CAJVGC010000589.1, read as the reverse complement.
GAGACCATACATAAGTTGTTCAACGGAAAACAAGTATCATTTTACTCTCTAAACAAATTTGCAGATGACAATGTGAACGTATTTTCAAAGTAAATATATAATATCATGGTCACCGTCGGTCCGTCACCATCATCGTCACCATCTCGTGTTTGGTGAGGGTTAATTGAGAAATTGAGAAGGAATTTGTGAAATTGAAGTAATTAGGTTTCATTGTTGAGGAATTGAGGTTTTCATGGAAGAATTTTGGGGGATTTTTGGTGGAATTGAAATTAAGGTTTGTAGTTCATGGAGAAATTGGGGGAAACTATGAAAGATGAAAGGTTTTATAAAATGGTGGTTTATGAGAAAGATCACATCGAAGAAGAACAGAAGAAAGTTAAAAAAAAAATCTTAGATCTAGATTTATTTTGTATAATGTGAGCATCCGGAGTGGGCTCGGTGTGGAGCTGTTCTCCACCCACAACGAGGGCTCTCTCCTCGTTACCACTCCCACCTCCCTCGTTCTGGCTTTCGTTGTCGACCTCGTTCTCCCCTTAACGACCCATTATTGATTTTTTTTTTTCTTTTCTTGTTTTCTAATATTTGATTAACTTTTTTGTTTTTTTTTTGTTTTTTTGTCTTTTTTTTTTTTGCAGGTATATAACATTGTAGTAGGAGGAGGAAGAAAGAATATATTTTCTAATTTTTTTATTTTTGGCCTAATGTATTTAGTTATTTGCATTTTTTATCCTAAGGTTTCTTTATTTACATTTTGATTTCTTTTTAACCTAATATTTTTAAAAGAAGTAATTTTGTTTTAAACTTGATTACAAGTTTTATTTGAAAAATAAGTGTAACATTATTTATTAAATTTGGTATTTTATAAGTTTAATATGTTTATTCTATTTAAATGTTGAAAAAAAAAAACTAGGGGTCTCACATCTCCAACAATCACCAACAATTATCATTATCACTCCACCAAAAAATTCACAACCATCATTCTGGGTGCCACGTTAGCAAAAAAATCTCACAATCACCCACAATTGTGATTATCATACCGTCTGCTCTGAGTGGTGATTGTTGGTTATTGAGTGAATAGGAGAGAGAAAAAATATTATAAGAAATTAATTTTTTTGAAATGAAACTAAAAGGTAGAGCATTTTGGTCATTTAAGTTATACATGTTATAGTTAACGGAAAAAACTAACGAAAAGTTGACGGAAAGACAAAAAAAAAAAGAATATTAACAAATTTGGAAGCAAGAAAATGACAAAAAAAGTTTAAGGATGAAATCGACAAATCGACGAATTGACTACTCATAAGTGACTAAAACTGCAATTTACTCAAACTTATACTTATTCTATCCATATAAATACGAAAAAGAAAAAAACTACTTTCAATTTTTTTTAACTTATTTCCTTCATCTCTCAACATATCAGTTTTCACATACCATAAGTTTATATAGTAAAATATGAATCAATCAGACAAACTTTCGTAAGAAAAAAAAGACTAAAAGTACTTTTTAAGATATTTATGTCAACAATGACTAAATGTAACACAAAATCACTAGTTCATAAACGGACCAACAAATTCTCCATATAACTTATCTAAGAAATTGTAATTCGAATATAAAAACTTAAAGATCTACCCCTAATCCCCCCTCCTCGTCTAAATCGCAATTTTTTGTATGCTAATTGCAAGGATCTCTATTTGTGAAAACATTATGGGGTATCAAGGAAATGATGGCTTGTAGCTTTGTTGAGCATCACCCTCGTTTTCCATATCATTGAGTTCCAACCACTCGTTAATGTTGGTTACATTTAAAGTTCTAGTCGGGTCTCTAGCTACTTGAAGAAAGTTATTGGGGTTGGTTGGTGTGTTGCTGATGTTGTTGTTAACGGCCATGTTTTGACCTCTCCATATACTATATGGTGACGGTGTACCTAGTTGTGGTTGGAATTGTTGTCGTTGTTGAAAAGGGAAGCAATACTCATTGAAACCTTCAAATGAGGACACATTGGTTGAAACTTGGGTTGATTGATCTTGTGTTGGAGGAGCTTCACCGCCAAACGCTACATTAGCAGCACCAATGGTAGAGCTCAAACCACCTGAGTGAAAATTGGATGTGGTTTGGTTGAAAAACCCACCACCAATGGAGGGATGCATTTGCATACCCTCTGTGATTTGTTGGCTAAACGTGCCACGGCTAACATTTGAGCCGACCCCCACATGTGCATTGTTATAGGGAGATCCCAAGCTCCATGTCGTTGCTTGTGGTGGTGGTGTTGGGGAAACCAAGATTCCCGAGGGTGGTGGCTTTGAGAATTGTGAAGAGGAGGATGCAGAATCATGCCTACCCCTTTTGCGACCACTTCCAACACTAGGAATGTTCCTAACTACTCCACCATGAGTCCAGTAACGACGACAATCCTTGCAGATATATCGTGGTTGGGACACACTATAATTGTTATAGTAACAAAACTTGGTGTTACTAGAGTAACACCTTGGACAATTAGGAGGAGGGATTGGAGGTGGAGCACGGGGACACATTTGTTGGGGTCGTTTGCCTAATTGTTTCTCGCTCATTTTGCTTACTTTCTCTCAACTTTATGTGAGCATTTCTCGAGTTAACTTTGAGTCTATTTATAAGAGGTTCTTAGATCTAACCATATGTTAGTCTCATGTTAAGTAATATGTGTAAAAACAATCCAGGTTGCAAGAATATTTTCTGTGTTGAATATTGACTCATAGTCATAGGTCAAAGGGAGAGAATTACAATTAATGAGAAAACTTAATATTTTTCTATCTAAGTTTTCTATGTGGTTATATCACTTATATGTATAATGGGTACTTTTGGCTTAATGAACAAAAATGTTTTCAAAAATCTGGAATTAAAAAATTTCGGTTTTTGGTTAACCGTCCGTCAACGGTGATTAAAAAATTTCGGTTTTTGGTTAACCGTTCGTCAACGGTGAAGACTAAAATAGAATAGCAAAACGAGAAAAAAATTAAAAACAAAAAACAAAAAAACCCTCCTCCAATTTACTTTAATAGCGGTAGGGTTCATCAGTTTCGGGTAATTTTGAGCACCCGGTAGCAAAAAATGTTCTATCAACGCCTACCACACATATATCTAAAACGGGCTTAAAAAGGTGAGTAGGCATAACTGCATAAGAATCTTATCAAAACAAGTTAAATGAGTTATAAATTGTTAAATACCCATAAAAGGGAAATCCTTCGCCTTTCAAACATATTTGACATATATATAAATATTTAAACACGGTAAGAAGTTTGAAACAATAAGCCTATTTGGAGAGAACGTTGTATATATGCCCTAGAAGTATACATTTCAATAACACGTGTACAGCCCCGCAACTGATATAACCTGAATGATGTGCCAAATAACCAGGAAATGCTACTCTATGCGTTGCATGGGAATCATCATATGTTGAGCTTGCGCCTGTCAAGTATCAGATAGCTCATCAGATTAGAACCATAGAACGTGGACAACACAAAAATCATAAGCACGAGACGATGTTTCTGTAAATTAACACCTATTTTATGACTTAAAGTTGGTAATTTTATAACTTCAGAAAAGATCATAGTTTAGTAACAACTTATTGTTTGAATGAATACATACCTACACACATCCGTCATTTTGCTTAATTTTATATACTATGAAACACGTCGAAGACCCACAAAATTCAAAGAAAGATCCCTTTTACCAAATTTATCTATTTGCCAATTAACAATCGATAGATTACATTGTTAAGACTTGAGAGTGATTGTGGTTCTAAGGTTTCTGAATATTTCTATAATAACTTGTATTTCAGGTATCTGATCATTAGTCAAAATCATTCGTATAACTATCTGTAAAACTAGAATCTGCAAATATCGAATGATCTGGGAAAGTTAAATTAACTTAAGGCGACTAAAATACAAGAAAATTATCTCCGTATTTAAGAGTTGCGTTGGCTAAAGGTTTCCTATATCCTCTACTAAATGATAATGGTAACTATTTTATCTTAGTAATTATAACAAAGATATCATACCAACAATAAAAAACTTACAAGCTTTAAAAATTTAAAATCGCAACTTGTCAAACGCACAAACACAAACAGAGTACCTGTGAGTTTGGATAAGTCAGACCCTGAGGATACAAAGTTTGATGAGCAGCCTGTAATAATCCAAGCATATGGTGATTAGATAATATTTCCGGTTTGATACATACTTAGGGTTCGTATTTAAGTGAGTCACCTGTGCATTATGACTAGGTTGACCCCCATCTTTCCGGACAGATCCGTCATGCCCCTTTCCAGATCCCTTGGTGTCACCCTTTTAAAAGGTAATATATAAATCGATTATGGACAATACAAACAATTAACTAATCACTACGGTTAAAATCAAGAGATAAACACTAATACTTCACTGACCTCCGCCTGCCCCAACAAGTCAATCACGTTCACGATACAATACATAAAAAGAAGACGTCATTAGTAAATACCTATTAAAATAGCTATATTTAACAGGCTAATAAAGACTCGTTTAGCTATCATATCTTTTAAAGTACCTCTCTGTATCTTCCCAAGTACGACTTGAGTGGCTCAATATAATCTTCGAACCCCAAGGTAGCCATTGCCCATAACAAATCATCACCATTTATCGTTTTCCTTTTTTCCCTTTGACACTTATCACTTGCCCTACAACACACGAGTGTTTATAACAAATATTTTAAGCTAACAATATCCAAATTTCCCACCAAACCAAAATCCTATACAAAAACTGAACTAAATCACTCGCATTTTGCAAACTAAAGCAAAAAGATGTTGTGAAATAACAAAATTTCCATTTTAGAATATTTCTCGAAGTGAGTAATAAATTACATATTTGCTTATTTCATTAAAAAAAAACAAACACATGAATATGCAGTTTTAGTGCGTGTACGTTAACTGAAATTAAGTGTTTTGGGATTGTATTTTCAAAATGGATTATGCTGTTACAAAAGGGATAACTGATAATTGTTTGTTTATGCATATCTGACTTTACTTCAAAATCTATAGTATGTATCCAATTTCAAATAGGTCTATTGTATGTATCTAACTTTCAATTATCATTATTATATATCTACGGCATACATGGTGGCATCCATATAAGTTGCCACGTTAGGTGCCATATCACATATTGACAAATATTTAATTGGTCAGATACATAAAATAACAATATTTGAAATTTAAATACATATAATAGAACCATAAAGTTAAATTTCTACTATAGACCGAATACATTTCCAAATACTTATCATTTTACAGAAAGGCGTTTCAAAATAAATTTGTCCAGACCTGCTTTTTCAAAACTATATTTTCTCTCTACGAAAACGCAGACATTAACTTTTCTACGAACGCTTGTTAAACACTATTCTCTAATTATTTGCAAACGCAATAATAAGATAATCTCCCTCAAAACGCAATCTTAAACGTAAGTTAAGTAAAGAATAAATTTACTTAAAACGAAAACGTACTCGCTAGTAATAAAGCTAATAAACTCAGAAACACATTCCTGCATAGTCTCTTTAGCATCTTTGGCAATTTTACCATTAGCAGGTAATCCTTTTTTCATAATCCTACTAATATTCGCTATCGGTAAAAACCTATCTTGTTCTCGAACACGTGGACTCAAATCTCCCCCACTCTCATGACTTCCTCCACCTGGACTCGCCGGACCACCGTCCGCCATTTAAACAACAAAACCTTAAAAAAAAAACACAATTTCAACATCATAAAAACTAACACATGTGTGTTGTGTTGTGTGTTCAAATAGTGTGGGAATTACCTATTTGGCGCGTGGATGAAGAACAAGATCGGACGCTGGAGACGATGGAGATGCTAAGGTGTGTGTTTTATCGGCACCGTTGGTTTGGTACATACTTTTTATTTATTACATTTACACCCCTTTGGTTTTAGAAATTTGTAATTTTTAGTCGACCATCTTGTGCAATTTAATATTTATCCCACATAACATAAAGACATGATATGTCTTCTTTTTAGTTTTAATCGAATCAAATACTATTATATTATGAGAGTTATGGCTATAATCTTGGATTTTGAGCTTAAACGAGTATTATATGCTAGCTCGTTGCGACAAGTTTTATTTAATAGTGTAATTGAAAAATGAATAGTTAAAACTTGAAAGTAAAAAAGAAACGAAAAACAGAATATGTAACCAGAAAATTTAACCTAAAAGTTTAAGAAAGAAAAAAAAGTTTAAGCAGTCAGGTTAGTTGCTGGAGAGAGCAACATGTCTAATTGTATCACTATTCATTCGAAACAGATGACATTTCTCAATTGATATTATGTATCATGTCTGTTAGATGAAACTAGCTAAAGTTAGAGTTTGACCTTTAGTCGGATATGAACTTCGTGGTTGAAGCGTTTTTATAGAGTTTTTCTTTCACGAATGTACGAGTTGAAATTGAAAATGTGTTTGATGGGTTTATATAAAATAGTGAATTAGAAAGAAAAACTTAAACTCGTGTAAGGCTTCATAAATCATTAACCAGATATATCCTACGCAAATTTTGTTATGTCTAATCATTTATTTGGAGTCACGTATAAAGATACCTGGAGTCAAAGCATGTCGTGAAAGAAGAACATTGGACGGACGTGGATTTCACTAACCTCTACCACTAATGTTATGACTTGAATTACGATAATTATTAAACAAATGTTCTACATTATCATAGATTACGAATAACATTTTGCATATTAAAATAAACTCAGGGTTAGCAAAATCATTTAAATATCTGTATTTCCAATTTTGTTATTTATTTATTTTTGAAAAACCTTTCCCTACTTTACAACTTTGTATATTTTCAAAATTGACACCACTTAAATAACGATTTTTAATCATATTATGATTATGAAATTAGTTAGGTATCTAAGTTGAAAACATTATTTGGACGGAGGGTCCATTCCGTAATTGATGAAAAAGACAAAAACAATAATTCAACTAGATTTGAACTTAGACACGAGATTCTTCTATGTTTGGGTAAATGTCAAGAATGTCCACCACTAAAATGTTGGGTCATAACTAATTTCTAACATAGGTCGAAAATTCCTTTCAATTTTTATACGTATGTCATGAATGAAAAGGAATTCTATATCATGATGTTTATGAGCTTATTTGATATGCTTTAACTCCCTTTCGGTTTATCTTTTGAGTTCTGAAGTTATATTACTTAAAACCGAAAATAAAAAAATAAACACAAAATATACGCATATCGGTCCTAAGTCAAACTAAATAAAATGAACATGATAATAATTTAAACAACATTATAATTGGTCCTAAAAGAGGTTATAAAACCACTTACAATAGTTAAACTAACTGACCGGTCAGTTTTTGTCAACTCAACGTCATATCAGCAGACATTAAACCGATTAAAAACTGACTAAACACCTACCAACAATAACTCAATCACTTTATTTTTCTAGACTTGCACGTTATTACTTTTAATATAAAACACACACACATTCTATTAAAAAAAGGGTTTTTTAATCAAGTGGACCCACTTTTTCGTAGTTGTTTTTAATCGACCGTCCAACCGACGGATTTTGTGCCAATGATTTCAGTTAATTGTCGCTCGTCAATTAAAACCGACCCCTACCATTGACACCGGTCTAATTTATTGTTATAAGATTTAACATGAAAATTATATTAACCACTACGAGATTCCTTTATGTTTTGTAACTAATTTCTACTCAACTTTAGACTTCTTATACAAAACCAAACCATAAACGATTAGATCTCTCATCGGATATAACTTACTCGTTAGTTTGCAACCTTTTAAAACCAAACTAGTTTTGTAAAGTAAAATCGAACCATCTTAGTAATGGAAAAAAAACTCATCACCAATGAAACATTCACAATTCGACAACTTCCAAAACCTACATTATAACAAAAGCACTAAAACAAAAATCTGCATTACCTTTTAAACTAACATATAAACAATCCTAAAAAACAACCAAAAATATAGACTAACGAGCCGAAGGAAGTGCCATAGACTCATGAAATGACACATACGGATCAGCACGTACGTCAAGCAATCCCATGTTCAATGAAGATTGAAAAGATGGGTGCGATATTTCTTCAGAACTGCTTTCCCCAGAACCTCTTTCTATCAATATTGCATCTTGTATTTCCTTTATAACTTCCGACATTGTAGGTCTCGTGTTCCCGTGAGGTTGAACACACATCATAGCTTTCTCTGCAACCTTCCACATCGACTGGATATCATATTCGTCTCCTAAAGATGGATCAATTATCCCTTGAATATCCCCGTTCTCTATATGAAACTTCGCCTGCCAAAGAAACATTATAAGGTTCCGTTACGTGTTCCAGACACAAGGACAGAAAAAGATAAAGGGACCCAACCATACTTACCCATTGAACGATGTTGCGACAATTCATACCAAAACTTTCATTTGAAATAGCTTCTTTACCGGAGATCAGCTCAAGAAGTATGACCCCAAAACTATAGACATCACTTTTCTCTGTCAAATGGTTTGATATATAATATCTACAAAACACGAAGCATGAGAATATTAATTAACTTCATAAATATTGTTGAAATGAGAAAAATAGTAAATATTTATATAATGACTTACTCAGGGTCAAGATAGCCCACGGTGCCACGAACTATGCTTGACACATGTGAATTCCCATCAACTGCAAGTTTTGAGAGACCAAAATCCGAAACTTTGGCTTTCATGTTCATATCAAGAAGAATGTTGCTTGTTTTCACGTCTCGATGGATAATAGAAGGGACACAACCAGTATGAAGGTACTCAATCCCTAATGGAAAAAAAGCATCAAAATATTGTTATAAACCGAATAGAACTTCATAGGAGCTAAACAAATTGAAAAAAAAAGGTTCCAGGAACCTTTAGCAGACTCCTCGGCAATCTCGAGGCGCTTGATCCATTTGATTTTTTGTTCCTTAGCTAAAGGTCCTGATTTGAATACAACCCTTTTATTAATTAAGACGGAAAGACACGAAAAGTCAATTGGATAAAAAAAAATGAAATCAAGTCGTTACCATAAAGGTGTTCTTTGAGAGTTCCATTGTGCATGAATTCATAAACAAGAATATCCTTCCCTCCTTCTTGACAAAATCCGTAAAATTGTACCAAGTTTCTATGATGTATTCTTGACAGAAGACTCACCTTCATAAAATAAAATATAAATAGTCAGAATTCCGTATATCATGTAAGATACATATAATTATTTGTTAACGAAAATTTGTACCTCATTTGCAAATTCCTTTTTTCCTTGTTGGATATTATTATTTCCTAGAAGTTTGACTGCAATTTCCTTCCCGTCGCTCAATTTACCGTAGAATACAGTACCAAATCCCCCTGCCCCAATTTTCTTCTCGAAATTCTTGGTTGCAAATGTAATTTCAGAGAGTGTAAAGCATTGGGCACCTTCTGAAGTTGCATTACTCAAAGACGAAAGTATTCTTTTTTGAACAGCACTCCTCATAGAAGAAATATGGAAGCTGCCTTCAGGCTCTACCAAAATATAACGAAACGAAGATACATTAAACACTATATCAAATACGAAATGATTAGCAAAGCTATCATTTATGGAAAGTACCTTGCTTTTGATCTTTATTTTTATGTCGAAGAATTAGGCATGAGCTTATGAATCCAATTAATAAAGCTGCAGCTCCAACTGCTAATCCGAAGAGAATGTATTTATTGTGTCTCCCTCCACTACTTCGTGTATGAAGATTGTCGTTTCCAGTATAGCTAATAAAAAAAATAACAAGAACTTGGTAACTTCGAAATTGATTAATTTGTCATAATTTTAAGAAAAGAAAAAGTACTTACTTTAAGACTATGTTTTTGTTCAGAAGACTTGATGGCACGTATCCGGATAACAAGTTATTCTGTACATACCTGCATACATTAAGTTCGTCAAGAAACCATTATATTGTGTTTGACTTTCTAAACTCAAATGTTGAGTCTTTTATTTATAAAGAAATGTATGAAAATACCGAGTACTTACAATTTGCTTAATCTAGGTAAGTCTCCTAAGGAAGAGGGTAGATTACCGTTCAAATGATTATTTTCAAGATGTCTGCATAAGCAAAAGTTAAATTATCCCTCTGAAGCAGATATAATCGTAATTGGTAGAATAACAAAATAAATAAATCTATCTTACATTATCCTTAAGTTCGGGCATCCAGTAAAATCAGGGATTGAACCGGTAAATGCATTCCCATCGAGCCACCTATTGTAAGGAAGAATTACATTAGATGTTAAAGAGAGAGTAAATTTGTATTCGATCTGTCTTATGAATTAAAGGTACCATAATTTCAGATGCTATTATCGTTCTATTATGTTAAAAATATGAGCGTATTTTGGACATCTGACTAATAGACAAGTAAGAGTGAAACTTACAATTCTTCTAAGCTGCTTAACTTGGTCAACTCCAATGGGATGCTTCCAGTTATGTTCTTACTCGACAATTTGCTGCATAAAAGAATATTGAGATTTAAGATTTCAATAACATGCTTTGGTTAAACTACTGAACGAAGAAAGAGAAAGAAAAAAAATGCAAGAAAATTCATTTAATCACGATAAAGAACTCTAAGATGACAAAAAAAAAGTAAACAATTACACTGAAATAATCTTCGGTTGAGGTTTTGAGTTACACTCCAACCAGGACCAAGGAACTGGCAAACATGGATCACCGCCTTCCTGTGCCCAATCTAACGACTTGTAAGCCGATACTAAGCTAGCAGCCACGGCCCCTGAAACCAAAAGGACGAAAATACTAGTATGATCATTACTTTCTCATCTATTTCCAACAGACAGGAGGGTAGAATAGTCAACGCTTACCATCAAAAGACCCATCATTTATTTCAAGATATTTACTGATCTCAATTGCATTAATAAGAGGACCCTCGGTAGAATCAGTAGTTTTTGAGAATTTAAACGACAAAACAAAAGGAAGTGATATGTTTGTAAATCCTGGCTCGTACAGACGGTATTTTCCTTGAGCATTTTCTTGAATGTTGACAATAGCTTTACTCAGATCAGGTGCTCCCGGAAGAACTAGCTTGAACTTTCTTGTTTTTTTTGGGACTAAATCTTCAATTTCTGCAAAGTAAGTGTACGCCCATCCGGCACCTGGGAATCCATCTAAGTTCATACGGTAAGTTAAAGAACCGTTTTTGCCAACAACAGCTGTCTGCAACACTTTCTGGGGTGGCAATTCGTCATTCCCATTATCAATCGGTAATTTTGTTGAAATTTTTTGTGTCCCAGTAGCAACATCAACAAGGTAATTTGCTTTCTTCACTGAATCAGATTGCCATATTCTATCAAACGGGTCATCTGGATACCTGTTATGAAAACAAAACAATATATATAAACATCCATCGATTAACACGTTCTTTCTAAAATTCAAATAAGTCCAATATATTGGATATGATGTTCAAAAGTACTTGGTTTGACCGTCAAAGGTCAAACCTAACGAAAAGTACCAGGTTTGACTCTTAAAAGTCAAATGGACGGAAGATATAACATAAAGCATACCTGACTGGATCTTCATTTTCAGCCCCAAAATTTATTCTAGCCGAAACGCTAAGAAAAAATTGGTTCTCAAATGGTGTAAGATAGACTGAACCATTGAATTGTCGAAGCTCAAGTGTGGAAATGAACGGTATCCCAGTTGAAGATTTTGATAAACACACACTGACCGTAGGATCAGAAGCTAAAAAGATGAGTTCTTGAGACTCTATAGTGTTAACATCAGAAATCACAATAGTTGCCCAATGAGTGGGCCCCAGGGATATATCAAACTTCGGATACACATTGTTGTTATCAAAATTACCATATAAGAATGTGGCTCTTATGAGGTATCTCGTCCTGGGTTTCACATTAAGCGAGTAACAATATTTTCGGTTATCTGCAGGAAAATATCTGAGTGATTGATATTGCTGTCTAGTTTCATTTGCAATGGATATTTTACTTGTTTTTCCGAATAGCATTTGATCATCAGGAGTCCACTCGATTCCAAGATTGTCTGTGTGATTCTTTTCCCCACCACAATCTAGACTTATAAAACCTGCCACAAATAATCAAATTTAGACTATCGTATCAAGAAACAGGATCAATGTCACATATTCATTTCCACCGACAATATGAAAATGTTCAACAACTCGAACAATTAGACCTAAACTCTATTGAGATTGACCAAATTCAGTACACAACTTAGTATAAACCTCATTCGTATAAATGTACATTACTAACTATTTTCTTGTTTTTTACTTTTTTACATCACAAAATGCGAAAATGTTGTTCGTAACGTATGATCTTGCATTGACCCGGCCACCGTTCACAAGGAACAACTAAAATCTTCCCCAATGTATATAACTTATAGTATTAGTAGGTAAATATATTTAAAATCTAAAACCTCTGTTTATTTAATTTCTACCAACAATTAAAAAATAAATAAATAATCAGCAGATTAATAACAAACACCCGTTACCAAAATTAAAAGATTCCGAAAAAAACATATAGTTTCTTTAACTAGCATAAATTCAACTGAAAATATTGAAATTAAATCAATAAAAAAAATAATAACAAAAATTAATTAAACCTGGGATTTGGGCATTAGTGAACTCCAAGAAATTGTGAAAAGAAACATAAAAGAAGAAGATTACGAACAAAAATTGATTAAACCCCATTTGGGTTTTTATTAATTGAAACCAAGAAATTATTGAAAAAATGACTGCATTGTGATCATCAAGATTCAATTTTTAAAACCCTAAAAGAATTAGGAAAAAAAACCCATTTGTTTAATGAAAACAATTTCAGTTTAATTATTTATGATTTATTTAAGAATTAATAAGAGATGGAGAAAGTGAATGAGAATGAGAATGATTCTGTTTTGTGTGTGTGTTTTTCAGGTGCAGAAAAAGGCGCATGGAACTAGAAACACGCGGGTCCTACTCATCACTTCCACTTCGACTCACTTTAATAATTTATTCTCGATTATTAAATTTTATTATTTTTGTTATTTATTTTTTAATTTAATATTATTATTTTAATTTTAATATATCACATAATATATCACCAATATTCACAAGTTTATTCCTAACGAGAGTTAAACTATATAACAGAACAAGCCATTTAGCACATCAAAGAAGATATGTTAACGTATTTAGAACCGAGGTGACTAAGACACATGTTGATCATGTAGGTTAACATGTCCTTTTTGAGATCGACCATTATATGTCGTTGAACCATATATACATTTTTCTTAGCGATCGTATATGAATGTCTATCAATATTTTGATAACCGGTTTTTGTGTTAAACGAGTTGGGCGTCAAAAAACAACTCAATCGGCCGATCAAAACTGGATTAACTAGTCAATCTTTTTTTGTACAAAATTCTACTAAATGTTTAATATTCTAAAATACGTTTAAAATTAACTCAAACATAATAGTAAATAGTTATAATAAAAATATAAGTTCAAATTACATAAACAATCTAATATAACTTTTAAGTATACACATTATCAAAAAAATAATAGAAAAAAAAAAAATTCAAAGTTTTTTTTCTTACACCGGTTGAACCACACCTAAAAACCATTAGACCGACTAAAAGCCTTTTTAACCAGCTGATTCAAACTGATTTTTAAAACATTAATGCTTATCTTGTTGGTGTCTTTGACTTGCAAGCTTAATTAAACCCGACTTTTTTTTAGTGAAAATTTATCCGTATTATAAGTCATTGGTTAAATAATTGTCGAAAGCATTGTTTTGAAACCCGGGTCGACCCGGCCGGGTCAACCGGTTGGACCGCTTCCGGCCAAAAAAACGGGTCAAAACAACCCGGGTTTTAAGCAAACTGAGAACCGGTCGAACCAGCGGGTTTTTAGAAACCCGGGTCAACCCGATTCACTAATACCCGCCGGGTTTTGTTTTTTATACTATTTTTGAAAGTTAAAAGGTTATAATCTCTTAAGATTTATGCCATTTGAAGTTTAAAACTTATAATCTCGTAAGATTTATGCTTGGGTATAGTCTTTTGAAGCCTAAATCTTGTAATCTCTGTAGGATTTATGCCTTATCAAGTATGGAGTATGAAACTTGTAATCGTTTGAAGTAAAAAGTTGTAATCTCTTATTTCTTGATTAGTTAAATATGGTTCTTTGATGTTTTTATGCAGCAAAAGTTAGTGTTTTGACAGGTGATATTGGAAATTTTGGACATGTGCAGAAACCGGGTTGACCCGCCGGTTCAACCGGTTGACCCAGTGACCCGGTGGCTAGGTCGGGTCGATCATTGACCCGGTTTTCAAAACATTGGTCGAAAGTGGTTCTATAGGCTTCGAACGGGGACTAAGTTGTCATTGTTGCTTTCCCTTTATGGCCAAACAACCAGATTAGAGTACTAGAAAGAGCTCATGGCGAGTTTATGAAGTAGAGTAAATTACATAGATCGTCCCTAAGGTTTATATGGAATTATGGATTTCGTCCCTAAGTTTGAAAAGTTGCAAGGATCGTCCCATTGTTTAGACTAATTACGGATTTCGTCCCTAATTTGGACGTCCGTTAATTTCCACCGTTGCCTTCCCTCACGTGTTAAACACGTGAGGGGTATTTTAGTCATTTCGCCATTTTCAATTTAATTTCATCAAAATCACAAAATTCTCTCAAATCTGATCTCAATTTTGTATTTTTATTGCTCATTTAACCTCTAATTTCATTTTCCCCAAATTTTTCAAAAAGTTTTACAAATTTCTGTAATTTGATCTGAAAAATCAAGCTGATGAATTAATAATTATTGTAAAAACAGTCGGAAACACTCGCCGGAAAAGGAGCTCTACACAACAAGAGGAGTTTCTCCGGCGGAGAAAGCTCCGGCAGACGCCGCCGCCGCCCCGTCTTTCAATTGGCCACAAAACCCTTATCCCCACAAGCTTTTCGATGTCGAATTCCCTACCCAAAACTTTGTTACTCGAGATCTAAGCCTCGTTATTCAGAAAAACAGTTGTGGATCTGATTTTGACTTTTGGGCATGTTTCTGATATACCTATTCAAACAAATACGAAAATCTTAGAAATCCGTGAAATCCGTGAAATCTTAGAAATCTGATTCTGCAACTCGTGATGGCGAGGAGCAGCGGTGTTCAAGACCATGTCCAGAACTTGAAATCATCCATGGCCCGGCTTCTAAGCAACTCCCCAATCTTACGGGTTCCATTCACACACCTTTCCAAATCCACAGATCAAGCGTTTGATTTCTTCTGGTTGCATAGTAGATTGTAGTGTGTGTGTGTGTGTGTGTGTGAAGGGGTGTTTGTGTAAGCTTATTTTTAGGGTTTATTTGATTTTGGGGGAGAAGAGTGCAAAAAGACTAAAATACCCTCACGTGTTTAACACGTGAGGGAAGGCTAACGGTGGAATTAGACGGACATCCAAAATAGGGACGAAATGCGTAATTAGTCTAAACAATGGGACGATCCTTGCAACTTTTCAAACTTAGGGACGAAATCCATAATTCCATATAAACCTTAGGGACGATCTATGTAATTTACTCTATGAAGTATTAAAAGGCTTTTAGATAATAAATATATATTTTTCAAAAATAATATGTCAAGTAAGATATTGTTTTTTATACATATTTTACTACTAGTGGAGCTGTGGCTCTTTGAATTTTCAGCATGGGCTATATATATTATTTTAATTTTAATACTGTATTCATTTTAATAAAGAGGTGTATATATTCTAAATAATTTAAAAGGAATCGGGAAAAAAACAATTTTTAATGTAACTGAAAAAATATTATGAGAATATTTTTTTTTAAATTAATATTAATATCAATATCAAGTTGTTATGATTATATCCTAAAAAAGACCGATTCACGTTTTTTACCTTTTCAACTTTTGATTTAATCCCATTAATTACTTTTCAGGTTTCAGCTTTATACTTTTGGTTTAGTCCCATAATTACTTTTCATGTGTTCAACTTGTACATAAAATGATTTTTGATACTATACCCATTTCAATATTCATACAAGAAAAAGAAAAAAAGGTCACGTTTTTAGGTTTTCTAGTGGATACCTTTTTCAAAATGGTTATGTAAAATGAAAATTAGAACCAAATTAAGGGTAAATAATTTTAGAAATATCTATAAGAAGTCATTCTTATGGAATATAACATAGATTATAACTATTGATCAAGTGGTTCGTTATATCCTTATATAAAACCATGCATTAGATCTTTCGACGATTATAAACAATCAACGATAAAACCATATATCAGAAATTGAGATTTTGAAACATTACATCACCCAACGATTCCTTCGTTGTAAGATTGATACAGAGAGGAGAGAAAAAACAATTTAAAAAAAATCGATATTTGCTAATCATCTTTTGTTTTATGAAGTGGGAGTTTTATGTTTTAAGTGTAGGTTTGCACCTATCTTTCATGTGATTAAGAGATTTAATAATTTTTCTCAAATAAATAGATAAATGATAAAATTAGAGACTTTTGATTACAATAACAATAAAGGGTGTGATTAAAAATAAATATACTATATACATAACTTCGATCTCGTAAATGTTTGAAATATAACAAAATAATGGATATCTAATTTTTTTTTTTAACCAAAACTCTCATGGTCCTTCTTATCAAAACTCAAAATCCAATCAAATAGTTTGTACCCCAACCCCGATGATATATGAGTTTACCTATTATTTAGATTTTGCATTCGAGTCCCGTAAAAGTTAAATAATTATATAATTGAAAAAGGAATAAAAAGGAGCCTAAACAAAAGGGCCCTTCAAGTTCAAACACTTGTGGTCGCCAATTAATTAAGTTGATAGTTGAAAGTGGACGAAAGTTGGCATTTAGTCGTTTGTCATAAAACTTTATGTATGGAACGATAGGTGCAGTTTCAATTCCAAACAAAGATATATTTTCTTTTGTGTTACACGTTTATAAAATTTGGTTTTATAAGAAAAGGTGACATTACATAATTATTATTCTTATACATCTTTATAGTAATAAATGGGAGTTTAAGCCTATGTCATATGGCTGATTTGGCACATTATTAGATTAGCCAACTAAGATAATTTTTTAAATGCTGATGTCACATGTTTAATATTTATTGAAAATCAAATCAGCCTTTAATTTAAAAGGGTGACTATGATACAGAAACAATCAGACGTTTTGAATTTGGGAAAAGATTCTATGAAAGATATTGGCAGAGCCGTCTAGGAAAGAGCAAAACGTCCTTCCTTTTCCAATTTAAATTTCAAACCTTATTCTTTCTATCAGTTTATTTTTCCAATTGGGAAGTGTTTTTAATTTGTGTGAATTTTGAATTTCGAAATTCTATCTTCTTTCCTTATCCATTATCAATCTTCTCGGCTATTTGTATGATTAAAAGTGAAAAGAAAATCAAGGTATGAAACGCCTTCATTTTCATTTGACCTTGATTGTGATTTGTAAATATTTACTTAATTTTTGATTTTAGTTTCGGGCTTTGTTTTCGTCCTTTGTTTCTAATTGAGAAGCTTTATTTGGTATACATTAAGGTTTGATCAAATTCCATGCATGTATAAATCTAACTTCAGTACTTTTATTATTGATTCGTTGATTATGGAATTCATAATAAATGTTTAATGATATTTTAGCTTTGATTTGATCTCATATTTATTGATTCAATTTCTGTTGTTATAGTTCGACTCATCGAATCAAATAAAGGTTCGATATTACTTATATTTATAAAATTTGTTTCTTTGGTAGCAAATGAATATGTGTCGTTTTGGTGCTTCTGTTCACGTTTTAAAATGTTCAAACTTTCTTCTACATTCTTCTTTTCCGGTGGGACTCCAATCCAGGTTTTTTCTTCTTCTTTTTCAATCTTTTACTTCAAGTTTAGGGTTTGTGTTTTACGTTCTTAGAGCTGATTTTGTTGAAAATATCATATGGCAGTTTCAGATTTGAATGGATGCTTGAAGGATGAGGATGATTTTAGGTATTACCTTTTTTTTCTGTAAACCTTGAGGTACCTGTGCTTTCTGTTATTTTTGTGCTTAATATTATTCCAACGACATTGAGTTGAGATCGTGTCGTGTCATTCCATTATTTCGGAGATCCAACAGAGATTGTTGATTGTTGTGTACTAATTTTTTTTATAAGTATAGACATAGTGCATGCACCCCTATAGAAATTGCTCAGTGTATCGTATTAGGCTATTAGCAGCTGGCCGAGCTGTCTGGTGCGACTCATGACAGTAAATTAATACAACATGCAACATTGAATTTGTGGTGCACAAACCAGCTCTTTACACCGGAACAAGATTGATAGTGTTGAATACATTTTTTGCGTTGTTAATTTTTTATTAAGTGTCAAACGGACATGTTCAGGTTGAAATGGGTTGCTTTTAGTATTGGAACCCGTCCAAGGTGTCAAAAGAACAGGAGAAAGAGCCATGGCGTGCACTATATAGCTGAAATCTGGTTTCATGTGACACTTACATGTTTACCATAGTCCATTTTTACGTGTTTCATTTGCTGCCTTTTGTAACTTACGTTCTTATCAACTTCAAAGTAGGAGCATTGCTTATACGCATATCTTTGTTGTATGTTTAATATCGGTTTTCATTTTGATAATGAGTTATCCGCAATACCTTAAGAGAGTTGCTTTTTATCAGTTGGAACCAAAGGGGGATACATGGTTGGAAACATGCAACATTACATAACATTTATAAGGTTGTTAGAAATCTAGGTGTATAATGACCGGATAATCTCTTTCAATCGTGTTTGATAGCAATTTTCAAAAGCGTTATTTGACATTGGTATAAAACAAAAGGAATGATCTTGTATTTAGCAATCACATAAATATGCGTTAAACTTTCGCAAAAATAATTTATTTTTATATCTTTCATTTGTATAGTTCACAACTAACAGAGGGGTGTTTAAGATTTTGCTTATTTAGGCATCTTCCACTCTTTTTATGAAAGTTCTCAATAGTTAATAGCTGTAACACAACACAAATAGTGTTTGGCATGTGTGACGCCTTTACTTCTCTTCTTTTCTTACGAAGTTATTGTCACTTAAGGTGTAGAAGGCACAATGGCACGTGTAATTTCATCAAACGATTTTAATATAACTTTCGTACAACCTCGTGTAATACACGGGGTCTAAGCTAGTAATTATAATTTTTATGAGTGATGTAAAAGAGTAAAGCTACTTTTAAACTTCTCGACCTCAATTCGTTAATAGTTCGAATTGAGCCAATCCTGAACTAGTTCGTGGCAATCCTGAACCTAATTTAGAGCTCGTTTGATATTGAGGCCCAACTTCACACATCAAGTTTATGAGCTTAAACGCGTTTAATAATTACAAAAATATATAATAATGTATATAGAATGTAATAACACGAGCTAATATATCTTTTATTTATTCAGAAAAAGGTGTAAATTGGAGGGAACAACATGACGTCAGACAGCTCTCCTGGCTCAGTGGGCATCAACTAGAGGGGGCCGAGTCGAGACTCAAACCCATAACCTTATCTAGAAATTTCACTAGTGGACCCATAAGTTTTACAAATATAGGTAATATAATAAGTAATAAAAAAAATAAGTATTATTTTATTAATACTACCTAATAAAATAATAACTACCAAAAACTAACTAATAAAATAGTAAGTATTTGATCGAGTCAAATTCAAGCTTGAAAAATCATTTACGAGCCGAACTCGAGCTTAATTTAGATATAAGCATCGAAACAAACCAAACTTGAATCCATTTAACTTAAATGAGCGGAGCTCTAACTTAGACGAGCTCGTGATTAGTTTGACTTGTTTACACTTTACACCCTACATATTATTATACTTTAAGTAAGAAATAACACCTTAATTCCAACACCATTTTCTTTATTAACTAGTCTTTTTGTCATGCGTTGCATTGGGATACAAAAAAATTTACTAACTTAATTCAAATTATCATGTACACTAGTCTAAAACATGTCACGTTACATGAAGTTGGAACACGATTATGTAAAGATTGGGTTCAGACATAAAGTCACACCACACCCATTGACGAGTGGAGTAAAATCATATCTTAAATAGTGTAGAGTTAATTTCATAAATGGTCTTTGTGGTTTACCAGATTTTATGAGTTCAATCCCTGTGCTTTTTTTACGGGTTCTGTCCCTATGCTTTAAAAATTGTTCGGGTTTAGTCCCTACGTC